>WSFP011394168.1:0-27588 GCA_009831015.1 Picea engelmannii
CTTTGAGCAATAGTCATTAGTGTTGTACCAGGGGATTTTATGGAATTCACACTACTTCCCAATGTCTTTCTTCATATTCCCATTACCCTTCTTTGTTTATGTCTTAGACTTGTTGTCTTGCAGTTGTCCATCCTTGATTTTTCCTTTGTTCCATGTGTTGGGGCTTCCTTTTCTCGACTTCTGTTTTGATGAATTTGTAGATCCAAACTCCCACTTATTCCTTTTCTTAAAATTTTCTCGATTTTGATAGCATATTGATTAGTGGCTCCCAGTGAGGAGATGTCTAGAAAATCAATTTTTGTTTGGATGTACCTATGTAGGACTCCATGTTATTTTATATCCATATGCTTCTTAGAGTCTCTGATACCCATATTGGCACAAGGTATGGAAGGTATTTGTGAACTTTGACATTGTTTGGTCCCTCTCCTAACACAATGTGGTCCATCTCGTGTACTGAAAATTGTAGTTTCCAACAGGATAATATTGTTCCTTAATGGAATCCATAACATAGTCCCAAGTGGGCTCGACCCCAAATATTCTATAATCCTCTGTGGAGTTTTTCTCATAGTAAGTCTCCCACCAATGTTTGACATGGGGGACCACCTTAAAAAGTGAAAATGTGAACTTTTCCATATTGGAAACATTGTGGACAAAGGAATAACCTTCTAGTATATTTAACCTCTTTTCTGAATCATCTTCATCTATCTAACCTTAAAATATAGGAATATCAAAATTAACTTGTACCTTAAAGGGGGAGGCACCTCCAAAGTGGTCTCTTGAAGAAGATGCATCTGTTATTGTTGGAAACCACTGAAGGATTTGGGAAAAAAGATCATTAATCTCCTTCCTCTGTTTTGTGAGGACTTCCATGAGAAACAACTTAATAGGATCTTATGATCCCTTATCTCTCTATTCTTCCACCATGAGATGTCATTCGGGTTGGCAAGAGCGGTTGTCCTCAAGAGAGACTAGCTTGAGACCCAACTCTATATACCCTGACCTCATTGGAGACATGCACTAAGAGATGACAAAGAGCATACTTCTTTGATACCACTGATCTAGATTTATGAGGGAATGAGATGAAACATATAAATAAGATAAAAACACATAAATACAATAATACTAAATTTCTAATAAATATTGAAATATGCAGAGACTGTAAAGAAAATATAGAGTGAAATGAACTCGCTAGAATCATGGTAGATTATCTTTGAGAAGAGATGTGACAAATACACACATTTGCAAGAATATGATTAAAATAAGGCACCCAATAAGTTTTTAACATAAATGATAAATGAGAAAACCCTAACAATCCAAAACCATAACCCTAGAAGATGAAGCACCAAAAGGCTTGTGGGCCCCAATGGGGGTAATTGATATGCCAATTTCCCTAGGGTGTAACTTTTGCATACAATATTTGTTTATGGCACTTGATACCTCGTCGTAAAGTTCTATCCAAGGAGTAAACATTCTGAATGACCCAACATAGTCCTTTGTCATCTATTGGGCGATTGCACATCAAAAAAATGTTGTTTAGTGCCTCAAAACGACCCCGAAAGTTTGGGACTTGAAAAAATGTAGAAAAACTACCAAAATGGAAACTGTATGTTGAGCCAATGGAATGGGTTTTGAAATATTGGTTGTCATTGGTGTCAATCCTTGAAGAAGTTTGGTATCCCTAAAGGTATTGTTATGGAACTTGAAGTTGATTGAGGAAAAAAATCATGAAGAATAGTGTAAATACAAGTAACACACTCATGGATGGATAGTCCTCGTCATGCCATTTCCGGTGATAGGTGTTATGTCATGTGGTTCCTCATGGTTGAGAATTTATAACCTTGTGAAGTTGGAATCCTAGAAGAATGTTCAAGAAGAACTTAGATAGTTACAAGTCATTAATGAAAGGGTAAAGTGGTTGTAACAAGAAATTTCAAAAAGCCCTAAAGTTAAGGAAAAAGGTTACCTAGAAAAAGTATATATACACCTCAAGAATTCATTCACAAGTAAATCCACTCACACATTCTATTGAATATCTCTAAGTGAATAAGTGATCTTTTGACAAGTTTGCAACAGTGAAATTTGAGGTAGTGAAGAGTGAGAAGTGCGTGAGTTTTAACATTGCAAAGAAGAATGGGAATTTATGAGGAAACCCTAGTTTTCCTGATCCCTGTGGCTCAGAATACTAGTGTCCCACGAGGCATCCCCACAGGTTGTTTAAGGATCATCATGTGAGGCCCCTCTAGACAACAGTATTAGTCCCACGAGGAAAACACATAATTGGGGTAAATGGTAGTTCTAGGTTTCTAAGGTATGAATAAATGTTATAGGTAAGCACTATAATGTTTTTGATTAGCTACAGGGGTAAAGGTATGTCTATGTACTTGTTTTGAAGACTAGACTTGGTTATGGTATGGTGCATTCTTGAGGCATGTTTGACATTCACACATGATTGAGGTACATCTTGGATATATGGTTGAGTGAGGTATACTCTTGTATCTGGGTTGGTATATGACATAATTTTTATGGTTCACTATTAGAGACATATCTTTGAGACGTAGGCACATGTTTGAGGTATATACTTGATGTATGGTGGGATATGAATGAGGCACATTCTTAGGTATCTTGAGGCACTTCATTGATGATATGGTACGGTTGTATACGTGATTTATTCTATGGTTTATACATGTTGATTTTCTATTACATGGTGTTAGCACCATGATTTTCATAGCTAAGGTTAGAGGTTTGTCAACAATTTGCAAAGTCATGCCTGTTAGCACCCATATTGATTTTATGACTGACATCATTTAACATCTCCAAGGGTTAGTTTGAAAAGGAATCTTATCAATTATTATTTCCATTTCCATTTGCAACTGCACACTGGAAAATTTTCTACGCGATATGTAGAGCACTTCATTGCGCAAAGCATTCTGTCGCGTAGTGGATTTCGTTGTGCAGTGGATTTCATCGCATAGTGGATTTCGTCGTGTAGTGGATTTCATCGCGAAGTGGGATGTCACGCATGGGATGTTGTTGCGCATAGGATTTAGTCGTGTAGTGGATTTCATCACACAGTGGATTTTGTCCCGCAATGGATATCATCGCGTAGTGGCTGTCGCGCATGGGATGTTGTCGTGCATAGGATTTAATTGTGCAATGGATTTCGTTGTGCAGTGGATTTCATTGCGCAATGGGTTTTCGTGCATAGAATACCATCACGCATAGGATTTTTTCATGCAGAGGATGTCATCGTGTAGTGTATTTCATCACACAAAGGATTATGTTGCACAAAGGACGCTTTCACACAGAGGATTTTCCTGTGCACATGCTATAGGTTGCGCTGTGCAAACGACTAGTTTAGTGGTCAACTTAAAGATCCCTTTCTGACCAACTGGAGAGCAATTTTGAAAATTCCCAAGAGGTTTTTGTTTAGGAGAAAAGAGATAAATAAAACCTCTCTCAAATTTGAAAAAAGTTTCATATTTTTGGATATTCGAAGGAATCTTTGAACCCCATTTTTCAGTTTTCATGATTTCCTGTTCGAGACATGTTTTTGCGACACGTATTCTGGCCATATGGAGATGAATTTCTAGAAACAGAGACAAATTTTTATTTATAACGATATTATATACAAAAACCTCTCTCCATTTAAGAAAATATTTTTTTATTAGTGATATATGATGTCATATGTAATGCCTATTTTCCCAGTTCATTGCACAATCCACTACGTTTTTTGTTGAATGTTATTGTTGTGTAGCAGACTTGCTGTGCAAGGGTGAAAAAGTGTCCAAAACTGCACATGAGACTCATCACAACCATATGGTAGAATTTTGATCATGATCAATGTTTGTAAATAATATTTCGGTTACGATTATGATTTGGCAAAATTGGGTTTTCCATTTTTACTGAATCCATTGAAGTTATTGTTCTCTTTCAAAGAAAACAGATCCATGATTCTAGGAGGGAGTAGTTCGACCCTAGAAGAAAAGGGTGACATTAGTTGTCTATATATGGGGATCATTTTCTTGTAAATAGGGTTGGTTGGCAAAATTAGTATAGACAGTGTCTATTGAATGTAGTTTGAGTTCGATCGAAATTTAATGCAAAAGTCCTGAAGCTTTGATGAAAAGATTCTAATTGTAGAAGTTGGATGTATTGTTTCCTTTATTTGTGTACGTAATTCCTATATTCTTTATTAATATCTATTTCTATCTAAATAGGAATGTATTTTCAAACCTAGGATTCACTGCACAGTTCCCTAGGATTCACGTCATTTAGACAAACTATTTTCCTCTAAGTTAAGTTTGAATTCATCCTCAGCAGTGCTCCGCATTTATTTCTGTAATTTCCCCCCGCCTCACACAACGATTTTTCACCGAAGATTATTTCTTGCTTATCCTTTATCCTCTCAAGTTCAGTCAACGAGTCACTTGTTCAATAATTTTCTCAAACCGACTCCATAGCCCAAGGTCTTACTCTCTTGCGCTAATATAACCAAAACTCATTTTTTCAAAGGTGTTAAATCTAGTCGATAGCTCAAAGTCATATCTCGTACCAAGAAAAAGTCTCTTGAGAGAGCCCTCTCCACGTCTGAAGGGCTAGTTTCAAATCTCAAAGTTGGTTGAAATAATTATCTTCATCATCTTTTTATCAACCAAACAGATTTACGAAGTGCTAACATTTTGGCACCATTGTCGGGGATGAAAGTGAAAATTTTCCCTAGGAAAGAACGACATCGTTGAGTTATGAGGTCTCAGAGAAACAAACACTTAGGCACATATTGGTTTTATTTCTTCTCTGGCGACTCCACACATAAGGAAATCAGTTGAAGGTGATTCCACTGTCAGAAGAATCTAGAGCTAAATTTTTCATGGTGACTCTAATCAAGCTTCAAATGAGATTCAAAGATTCCACTGGAGAATGAGACCTGTTTACAGAGATATGGAAGAGAAGTATGGAAAAATAAGGTACTCGAGCTTAAGTTTAGTTCAAGAAGAACTTTTCTATTTTATCAATATATTCTTGTCCTTTCCTGAGTTTTTCAAAAGAATATTTCTTCACTTACCACGTTTAAATGAAACCCAAAGATCTACCCTTGTGTATCCTTCATTGCAAACTATAGGTATACCTCCTTCTGTATAACCGATATTCACCAAGTTCCTTCGTCTGAACCATATGATGTTCATGATCATTCTTGTGAGCTTAATGAAACCAAAGTTGAGCTTGTACCTTCTTTTCTTAATCCTACACCCTCCAAGATTCAAGAAAGACACAGTCCTCTTAAATTTCCTTCTATCCTTCATGACTTTCCTCTGAAACATTATAAGTACCTTCCTTGGTTTGATGGAGAGGTTGATGGAAACTCAACTAAAAAACATATTTAGGTCTTTGAGCATTTTATTAAACTTTTTGAGATTGAACATGATGATGTGTCTATCATGGCCTTTTCTCAGTCCTTACAAGGAGATGCCAAAGCATGGTTCAGACATTTATAGCTTTAGTCAATTAGCTCGTGGGATGAACTGAGGGAAGGTTTCTGTAGATTTTGGGGGGAGAGAAAGTCATGGGATCTACTCCTTTCAGAGTTTTATTCCATGAGAAGAATGAAGTATGAAACCATCTCAAATTTCAGTAGGAGGTTTGCTAGTCTTTATTATAAACTGCCTAAAGAAGTCCAACCTCCTGAAGTTGCTTCCATGCTCCATTATGTAACAACCTTTCAATCAGACTTATCTTTTCTTTTGATGGAGAGGAAGTCTATGTATTTCCAACAGATGTTCAACAATGCTCATAAATTTGAAGACAATATTCAAGCATGTAAACAGATTCTAAATAAGGAGTTGGATGCTAAAGAAGATGACAATGAATATGAACAAAGAACAGTTGATTTGAATCATGAGAAGAGGGTTAATAATATCATATGTCCTCTTGAAGCTTTAAATGCTGATGATTTTGCAAAGGATTATATTCCACTTATTGAAAAAGAAGGTGCTAATTTAGCTTTTGATCCATCCCATGATAAGCATGGGGATGATTTTTTTATGTATTCATTTTTAGACAATCCATAAAATAAATTTGCAAATCAGCTTGTTGAAGAGAAGGTTGATGTACCGAGATTTTTCTTGTTAGATGACATTGCAGATGTTGTTGATATTCCTATATATCATGAATATGATTATGGTTATGGTGTTGACTTCCTAGAACAACTAGATGCATGTTCTGTATCAAAAAATGTCCCTTTTCAACAGTGTAATGAGAGAAATCAACCTACATATCGCAACTACAAAGAAGAATATGAAGAAATTATTGAATCAACTGAAGGAAATTCTTTAAATTTATGCTTTGATTCATTTAAATTGTTGAAATAAAATTTAAAGATCATGAATGAGGTAGAGGAAGGTGTGTTGATGCAAAATCATACTGATTCATAAGAAATATTTGACAAAAAATTGTATCAATCTTCTCATGTGTTTAATGACCCTGTTGCTTGTTATATGTAAGGTTTTATCAGTTCAAAATTGTAGCCATTGGTCGAAGATGAATCTAAAAATGAGTGTGTTCAGAAATCCAAAGAAATTGAAAAATGTGCATATGACAACACTGAAGAAAATGAAGAAGGTTTTGAATCAGGTGAAAGAACCTTGCCATTGTGTTTTTCTTCTTTCAAATTGTTGAGGAAAAATGTTTATAATGTTTCAAATCAGAAATCCTCCAGGCATGATGTTGAATATGAAGAAAGCGGTGGACTTGCAAATGAAAACTATCTTCCATTATGTTTTTCTCCCTTTGCATTGTTGAAAGTAAATCATGAGATAACAGAGGAAGCAAAGAAGTTTGACTTCATTCATAGTGACATTGTTTTACATGAGAAAATTGTTATCAGTGAGGAAGACCAACAACCTTCTCATGCATTTAATCATTGTGTTGTTGATTACATGGAAGGTTATTTCAGTTCATATTTGCATCCTGTGATCAACTACCAGCTTGGAAATAAATATGATGGTCAATCAATGTCAAAGTTATATATGGATGGTTTTCCACCGGGGGTTTCATTTTAGCCATCACTGTCTTTTGAGTCAGAATATTTTTACTTCTAATAGTCTCAACATATTTTTCATCCTCTTTGTGGTGATCAACAGGTTGAATTAAATGAAAACAAGGATGCAGTGGAAGGGGTGAAACATGGTTGTTGTTTTATGTGTGTTCTGGAGGATCCATTTGCAGTTTTGTTGGAGGTGGCAAACAGTCCCAATGTTTTTAATTTTTTGAGATTTTAATTTAGAATTAAATTTTTTAATGACTCATCAGTAAACATGCTTTGAGGCAAGCTTGTGAAAAGAAAGAAAAAGGTGGATAAAGTTCTTGCATGGTTGCATTGGCATTTTGATTTCACTTGATTGACATATTTTTCAATAGTTAGGGCAGGTAGGAGTGTGAATAAGCTCGAAACTACGAGCATTTCTTTTAACAATCTGCAATTTTCATTTTCACCGTAGTTTTAGATTTCAATTTGATGCATATACAGCTTTGGGTTTTCAGTAGATGCAGGTTACAAGTTACAGTTGGAAAGTTGATTTTGGGAGAAACCCAATGGATAAGTGTCTAGTCTACTATTCTTTGCTACCTCACAAAAAGGATAACATCCCCATTGGAGCCAATTGTTAGCACAATGATTTTCATAGCTAAGGTTAGAGGTTTTTTAACAATTTGCAAAGTCATGCATGTTAGCACCCATATTGTTTCTATGATTGGCATCATATAATATCTCCAAGGGTCAGTTTCAAAAATAATATTATCATTTATTACTTCCATTTCCATTTTCAACTGCACAATGCAAAATTTTCTACGTGCTACGTAGATCACTTCATCGCGCAAAGGATTCTATCGCGTTGTGGATTTTGTCGCGTAGTGGATTTCATTGCGCAATGGGATGTCGTGCATGGGATGTTGTCGTGCATAGGATTTCGTTGCACAGTGGATTTCATCACGCAGTGGATTCTTTGTGAAGTGGATTTCATCGCACAGTGGGCTGTCCCACATGGGATGTTATTGTGCATAGGATTTCTTTGCGCAATAGATTTCTTCGTGCAGTGGATTTCATTGCGCAGTGGGTTTTCACCCATGGAATATTGTCATGCATAAGATGTTTTTGCGCAGATTATATCATCGTGCAATGTATTTCATCATGCAAAGGATTTTTCCATGCAAAGGACGCTTTCACGCAGAGGATTTTCCTACGCACAAGCTATAGGTCGCGATGCACAAATGACTAGTTTAGTGGTCAACTTCAAGATCACTTTCTGACCAACTGGAGAGGAATTTTGAAAATCCCTGAGATTTTTTTGGTGAGGAAAAAACAAATAATTAAAAACTCTCTCATATTTAAAAAAACGTTTCATATTTTGGGAGATTCGAAGGAATCTTTGAGCCCTATTTTTCAATTTTCATGATTTGTTGTCCAAGACATATTTTTGAGATGCATATTTAAGCCATATGGAGATGAATTTTGAGAAACCGAGAGAGGTTTTTCTTTATAACGATCCTAAATACAAAAAAATCTCTCAGTTTCGAACAATAGTGTTTTATTAGTGATATATGATGTCGTATTTAATCCCTATTTTCCTAGTTCACTGCGCAATCTGCTGTGTTTTTTGCTGAAGGTTACTGTTGCATAGCAGACTTGTTGTGCAAGGGTGACAGAATGTCCAAAAATGCACATGATGACTCATCACAACCATATGGTCTAACTTGGATGATTATCAATGATTGTAAATAATATTTCAGTTAGGATTATGGTTTGGCAAAGTCGGTTTTTTTTATTTTTAGTGAATCTGCTGAAGTTATTAAGTTATTATTCTCTTTCAAAGAAAACATATCCATGATCCTAGGAGGGAGTAGTTCAACCATATAAACCAAGGGTGACATTAGTTTTCTATATATGGGGATCATTCTCATGTAAACAGGGTTGGTTGGCAAAATTAGTATAGACAGTTTCTATTGAATGTAGTTTGAGTTCGATCGAAATTTAATGCAAAAGTCTTGAAGCTTTGATGGAAAGATTCTAATTGTATAATTTGGATGTATTGTTTCATTTCTTTCGATACATAATTCATGTATTCTTTATTCATATCTATTTCTGTCTAAATATGAATGCATTTCGAACCTGGGATTCACTGCACAGTGCCCTGGGATTCACGCCATTTAGACAAACTGTTTTCCTCTAAGTTAACTTTGAATTCATCCTTAGTGGTTCTTTGTGTTGCTTTTTGTAATTCCCCCCCACATCACACAACGATTTTTCACTAAATACTATTTCTCTCTTATCCTTTATGCTCTCAAGTTCAATCACCGAGTCATTTGTTTTATCGTTTTCTTGAACTGACTCCATAGCCCAAGGTCGTACTCTCTTACACCAATATAACCAGAAATCATTTTTTCAAAGGTGTTAAATCTAGCCGATATCTCAAAGTCATATCCCGTAATGAGACAAATTCTCCCATGAGAGCCCTCTCCAAGTCTGAAAGGTTAGTTTCAGATCTCAAAGTTGGTTGAAATAGTTACCTTTGTTGTCTGTTTATTATCCAAACATATTTACGGAGTGCTAACACATGGTACATGATTTGACTGGTTATTCATCATTGAGGTTATGGTTTATACATTGATGCATATGTTGGTACACAATTTATGGATGATATGGTACATGTTTTGGTATAACACATGTTGATGATAAATTATAGGTTGATGACAGAAAGATAGCGACAGGCTGGATATAGTGATAGGTTGGATGCAATGATAGTGACAGGTTGATAGTGGTAGTGATTTTGGTACTGACAGTTAAGTCTACAGTTATATTTTAGGGAGACAAGACAAGGCAAGGAAAGGGGGTTGTATCCTCCTTCTAGTTGGTGCCAAAGAAAACATGTAGTTGGATCTTCCTTTAGGTTGGAGGATGAGAGTCAGGGGGATATAGCCTCCTTCTAGTCTGAGCCAAAGAATTAAGGGATTCATAGCTTCCTTTAGGTTGGAGCCTATGAAAAAGGTGTTTTATCCTCCTTCAAGTTGCAGCTAGAGAATTGGGAAGTTGGTTCTTTCAATGAATGTATTCTTTGATATATAAGAAAATCATTCCATGGTTTTCTCCCATTTTGGTTTCCACTTAAATTTTGGTCTATTGTGTTTTTGTGGATGCCTATTATGATATGTTGATTTATACTTCTCATGACATATTGATGATATACTGCTAATGAAATTAATGATTACATATTGTGGTTAAAATTGATAATAAAGTGATCATATTGATTCACCCCCCTCTCAATATTCCAACAATTGGAATCAGAGTCGATCCTTCAAGAAACAATTTAACCACTAGAAGGAGATCATGGAATAATATAAGATTGGAGCACCAAGGTTTGATGGTCAGAATTATTCCTTATGGAATAAAAGGATGAAAACCTTTTTACAGGAGCATGTATTTGATGTTTGGAAGACAATAGTAGATGGATATATAATGCCAACCACTCCCCCATCTAACAAACATGGAAATAAACTCGATGAAAAAAATTCAATGGCTGAAGGCACCATTTTGAGTAGTCTGGGTGATTAATTATTCATCAAGGTTAGGAATTTCAAAAATGAAAAGGATCCTTGGGATAAACTTCAAAATATTCACGAAGGATATGCCAAATTCAAAGGAGCTAATCTTCAAATCCTTAGAGCCAAGTTTGAGCAATTGAAGATGAAGGACGATGAAGATATTACAGCCTACTTTCTATGAGTTGATGAAACAATGAACA
This sequence comes from Picea engelmannii, assembly GCA_009831015.1. Taxonomy (NCBI): domain Eukaryota; kingdom Viridiplantae; phylum Streptophyta; class Pinopsida; order Pinales; family Pinaceae; genus Picea; species Picea engelmannii. Next base: position 10,791 of record WSFP011394168.1, read on the forward strand.
CTATTAAAGGATTGGGAGAAGAATTTGATGAATCAAGGTTCGTTCAAAATGTTCTAAGATATCTCCTTGTGAGATTTGGTCTTAAGATATCATCCCCAGAAGAAAGAAAAAATCTTGACAAATTGAGCATGGATGAGCTACATGGAATATTCATAGCTTATGAAATGAGGATAGAACAAGAGAACCCAGTCACGAAAGAAGAAAAGTTCAAGGAATCCAATAAGAAAAAGAACAAGAACAAGCAAAAGTCAAAACCAGATTGTAGCTACAACGATGATTCAAAGGAATATGAAGAAGTGGCAAACTTCATAAAGAAGTTGAAAAGAGAAGCCAACAAGTACACATGTATGATTCCATTGAAATGTTTTAATTGTGATGGTATTAGTCATTTTTATTCTGAATTTGCTTATGCTAAGAATAAAGGTAGTGATGAAGAAGAAGATCCTAAGAAGAAAAAGAAAAATCAAAAGGGATATAAGAGAAGAAACAAAAATAAATTATTTAAGAAAAGTTTCTACTCAAAGAAAGACAAATCCTCATCAAACAAAGATGATGAGAGTGGAAGATTAAGAAAGAGTACTCTTCATGGAAGTAGATGATGATGAATAATATTCAGAGGAAGAAGGTGAAGTCGATTGTAGAGTAGAATTAATTAGTTCTTTAGAAGAAATAAGGAAAGAAAGAAAGAAAAAAACAAGTCACTCAAAGAAGAATTAAAGATGAAAAAAGGATCTCAGAATTCCAACTTAGAAGAATTCAAGTAGATAATCGTGAAGTTAAAAATCCAGGAAGAAGAAGAAAAAAGGATTAAAGAAACAGTAGGAAGTCAGTTAGAAGAAAAGATCTTCTGAAGAAATATATGCAGCAGAATAACACCAAAATATTGAATGAGATCATCAAAAATAAAATGCCATACTATGACAGGTCTAGGCTAGGATACAACCATATGCAGACTAAGAAAGGATCGATCTACAATACGATAGAATAGAAAGAAGAACAAAGTGAATATGCATAAATAGTTAGAGGTACTATACAAAAGAGGAATACATGAAGACTCGAGAAGAAATTCATAGAGGAACTAGACCACCTAGAAGATTCAAAATACAAAATCATCAATCAACAACATCTCAAGAAGAAGAAGAATCCAGAAGAGAAACACCATTTAGAAGATCCCCTACATCCAGGTATCAAACTATTTTTCTTGGCTTATGTGATTCTTGTAACAATTTTGGACAAAAAGATGCAAATTGTAGTCTATACCAAGAATAAAAGAAACTATGAAGGCTATTCAAACAAAATTTATCCAAGAAAGTCACATGAAGCACACACAATAAGTCACAACAGTTTTGGTTCACTATGTAATGAAGTAGAGCTATACAAGTGCAAAATTTTTGGACACATGGCCAAATATTATAGACTGATTGTTCCTTCAAGGGAACCAAAGAAGAATATCAATAGTCATAAACAGTAACCACAATGGATGTGGGGAAGGAAGCAGGATCAATTCAACATTGAAGAATGCTTGCTTGATCTACAAGAGCAACACAAGAAAAGTGGGTGATATGTTGACATCGGTTGTTCAAAGCATAAGACAGGTGACAAGAACATGTTTCTGACCTTGAATAAGGAACAGGATGTATCAATTTCGTTTGGAAATTATAAATCAACCAAAATAATAGGTAGAGGCACAGTCAATCTTGGAAGCAAAGATGCCAAGATAGAAAATGTTTTATTGGTTGAAGATATGAAGCACAATCTACTAAGTGTAATTCAAATGTGTGATCAAAGAAACAAAATTTTGTTTGATTGAAAAAAATGTGAGATAACGAGAGAAGGATTAGAAAAGTTAGTGGCTACAATTATAAGAACCCCAAACAACATATATGTTCTAAAAGAAATTGGAAAGGAAAGATGTTGCTTGGGAAAGGAAAATGAAGGTTGGCACTTGCACAGAAGAATGGGTCACATGAACTTTGATAACCTTGTCAAAATCAACATAACGGAAGCAATGGAAGAAATTCCTGATATTTCAAAGCCAACAAATACTCTATGTGAACATTGTCTACAAGGAAAACGAACCAAGACCAAGTTCAAATCAAAATAGTTCTCCACGAAAAAACCATTGGATATTGTACACAATGACCTATGTGGACCAAAAATAACTAAGGGATTAAATGGAAAATGATAATTTATGCTACTGGTTGATGATTATACAAGAATGATTGTAGTTTGATTTCTTAGGAAGAAGTATGAGGCTTTAGAACACTTCAAGATATAAAAAGAGCTGGATGAAATTGAGATGTATTTGAAAATCAAGTGTTTGAGATCAGACAATGGAGAAGAGTTTACATCAAAGGAATTCATGGATTCTGTGGTTAACATGAAATGAAAAGACAGTTCTCAGTAGTGTTATAGCAATATTTGCCTCACCCTATGCAAACTTGCACAGAAGGCCTTTTTCCATTTCCCTATGCAGACCTGAAGTCCCTTTTTGCAAATCCCATAGATAAAAATATTATTTTTCCACATATAAACACCCTACCTATAGTAAAGCATGCATATATGTAGGTTGCACCACTACATCCCACGTACATTAGGATTTTTTCCCAAAATTAAAAAATGGTGTCGGGTTTCCATGTCACATCATAAGATCCATGATCCTTGACCTTCCATATATTGGAAATGTTCTGACTCGACCCTTCATTTCCACTTGAAGGATACAAATGGGTCCAATCCGAGCTATGGAAAAGAGGAGAAGAATTCAAATTTGAGAGCAAAGTTACTCTGAAGAAATTATTCACTTCATATTGAGTCTACATCCCTTTGTCCTTTAATTCTGAACACATTGTTCAACCCCCAAGCTCTTCCCTACTTGATTGAGAAGCTCATTGTCTCTCTTATATGAGCTTGCCTTTGGTGGAGGATTGAAGTGGTGGAGGCCCAGCTGGAAGGATCTTAGTTTCTCGGTTCTGAACCATGCCGACACGGAATTTTGTAATTCATTCGCTTCTGTTGATTACATTTTAATAGAAATACTCTTTTCTCGTCCAATTAATATCTTTCAAATATTTGAATTGTTATTCCATGGGAATATTTGTTATGAATGTTGATGGATTATGTTATTAAATGTGATAAAATTATAAATTATCACCATATTCTTGCATTTCTTGGTTTTCGAGGACTAGTTGCAGGTGTGTTGCTTTGAGTCAAGTGCTCAACAATGGACTTCATCAAATGTGTGGACGAGGTAGGTGTTTTATCTTGTCTTGATAGCATATTTGTTTATATAGCATACTTAATATTAGATTTGATTTTTGTAGTCATTTCCATCTGTTGTGGTTTACCCCTAGCCATAGAGAGATTTTCCTCATAACATAATTGGTGATCATACTGGGGAAATAATCTTCTTTTTCAAGGTTTGAAGTGTTTTTCTCCCTAGTTTTCTCTCATTTATATTGATTTTCTTGTCATATGATTGCTTGAAAAGCTCTCTTCACTCTGAGTCTGGGTTTGTTATCCTTCTCCTTATCCTAGCTGTATTTTAACACATATACGCGGGGTTTTCCCTGACAGTCATGTACATACATGTGTTGTCCTTCTACAAGAAGCGTATATACGTGATTTTCTCCTGAACAGTCATGTACATGACCCTTTGTTGCTTGGTTTCTGGGTTTGATGGTTCTTGGGTAGGTTTTGATGATTTTCGAGTCTTCTTGGTTCTCTGTTATGACTCTTAAGTGTTTGTCGAATGATGGGAAACCTTTATTTGGTTGAATTTTTGGGAAGTGCCTTTCTCATCATCCTTTTCATTTGATTGTCCTTGCATCTTGGGTGGGGTGTTTTTATTCTTGATATTATACTTGGTTTGTCTATGTTTACACATGGTAGAGTTTTTATATCAAGTTGTTCAGTCCTTTCATTTTCATTCCTTTATATTGAAAATACAAAAATGATTAGGCATTTTACATTGTTGGCATTTGATCTTTGGAGTATTTATCATTAATCTTAGTACATGTAAAGAACAATTGCATTTTATTTAGAATTGCAAAAATGAATTGAGAATTGCATTTTGAAAAGCATATCATTTATGGGAAATTGAAGTTAGGACTTTGCATTATATTCATATTCATTTATTTTACTTGTTGAGTCATAACATCACTAGTTTCACGACCACACCTTTTTGAGTAAGAAAGGCCACTAAAAGTAATGCTATAATTTAAAATTGATTAGTAACGATTTTATTTTTCTAGGGTGCTCAAAATAACTTAGGATTTAGAGACTTGGAATACGATTTTGTGAGTAAACTTCTCCAAGGCTATAAAATCATCATATGTGTTTGACTAAGGGATTGGAAAAATCCATTGTATAATCGATAATATCAGGAGGCTCCGCTTAAACCAGATTTAAGCATGAGGTCACGTGAGGTTGGTTGAAGGGATATCCCCCTGATACCTTCTTAGCGTCATATATATTTCTGAGGATCTATTCATAGATGGGGATCTTGCTAGTACCCTTACCTCTGTGAGAGGCGGTGATTTCAATGTTTTGGGATTTGTTACCCTGCCCATATGGTGGAAATGACTTATGAATGTTCACATGTGCATAGGTTATATCGTGGTTTGTTAGTTGCTTGACTTAGGTACCACATAGGTTACTTGCAAGGGTTATTCTGTAGGTACCCTGTGTCAGATAAGGGTCAGACAACACACAATATTTATGGAGGATTGCCTCTCCGAGGGGATCTAACCGACTGGTTGTTCAGTGAATGAGGGCCCTTATAACTGATTCTGATACCTCCAATATTTATCAAAGGAGTCTTAGGCCCCTCTTGGAATAGAATACCTACTTTAGAGAGGGAGGCCCCTTTCAACCACTTTATCCTTTTTGTGTGCATATTATCCATTTGATTAATTTTGGTGTGCTCTTTGATTACTAGTTGGCCTTAGGATTTTTTTTTTATATCTCAAGTCTTCAGTCATTGTGGAGCTATACCAACTTCCCCATAGGTCTCTCCACTTATTATAGTTACCACTACATTTTGAGTCTTTTCCTTCTAAAATGCGTCAAGTTATCAAACATGGTACACACACCTCCACTTATTAGACTTGTGATCATACAAAGGTGAGTATTGAAGTGAGTCAATAAGATATTGGGATTCCTTTGAGTCTCATACCTACTATAGTTAATGATACCCCTTTGATGCCTTCAACCACAATGGTTGTAGTACAAAAGGTGCCTATCATCACCTTTGCACATCCTATATTAGTGAATAATCAACCTATAGCCACGAACCCTTTTGGATATCATTGTCACTCATCGGGATATAATGTTCAATCCATCCCTATGGCCTCTAGTCCTTTTTCTTATGGTATGTCGAATTTCACATCATATTTTTTAAAATCCATCCTAGCAGATGGTACGGATACTAGCGTTGGACTTGGGGGCACAACTCCTCCACATACTCCATTCTTGTTTGGTGGAAGTCATGTACTTTAAATGACTCCTACTATTGGAGGAATTCCTCTGCTTAATCCCAAGTCTAATCATGTTGATTCTAGATGGATTAACCAACCTAGAGAACAAGCTACTGCTCACGTTCCATCCTTTACATCCACCTCTTCTGTGTCGATTCTAATCAACACATTTGGCATGACGAATCCACCTTTTATCCTATAGATTCACACCCAAAGGAGGTCAATTTCACACCTTGAGAAAACCCCAACCCAGAGCCACTCTGGATGGGGGTAGCTTTTATAACCCTGATCAGAACATTCCTACTGGAATGGTTCCCAACCAACCTCTTATGAATTTGTATGGAGGTGGGTCTTATAACCCAAGACATGGCCATGGTGCTTACCGAAATCTTGGATGGGCTATGATTCCTCAACCACAATATTTCTAGGGAGCTTAGGGCTAGATGTCACAACCCCATGTCCCTTTTGAAGCAACACTCAATATGCCAGACTTGTCTAAATTAATGATCCTTCATGGCCCTCCATCCCTACTAATCTTCCTTCGGATATTCCAAAATTCAAGGGAAGAACTGGTGAGGATCCTGGTGATAACGTTACGACATTTCACCTTTAGTTCTCTTTGAATTCCCTTAATGAAAATTATATTCGGTTAAGATTATTTCAACGCACCATCACAGGGGTTTCCATGAAATGGTATATTGAGCTACCTAGGGGGTCATACAAAACTTTTAATCAGTTGATTTTGGTCTTCATCAATCACTTCCAATTGTTGGTTTGTTACGATGTTGGCATCAAACTTCTGTCGACCTTTTGTCAGGATAGAGCCACTCATATCTTGGATCACATCTAGGAGTGGCATAGATGGAATTGGTTGATCAAGGTCGACATACCCTCAAAATTATTTCTAAAGTGGTTCCTTAAATCTCTCCTACCTTATATTTTGAAGGATGTTTCTAAATCTGGGGTTACATCTGAGGAAGACGCGATTTTTAGAGCCCAAAAATTAGATCTTATGTATGCTCGGTCTGGGATGTTATACAAGATTCTTCCTGATGCACCGAGTTCAAACTATGACCCTATACAAAATCTCGAACCTCATGTCGATGGAATTGTGAGCTCTGTCAATGTGAAATCCACAGAATCAGTGACAATCCATTTGAAAGACTTGTCTCTAAACTAGTCTACAGGAGGGCCAACTTCATCTATGTTCCCTAATCCCACTCAATTGATGGATGTACACTCCGTGCAATCGTCAACTAGCCTGAATGGTAACCATCAACCAGGAGGGAATAAGAAGAAAGGACGTAATAATAATCGTAGGGGTGGGAAGAATAACAATAAACCCAAGGACAATGCTAATAATGAGAAGATGAATAATAATGCTGGTGAGGGAAATAAAAAGAGGTGGAAGGTGAAGTTTCCCTGTAAGCTTTGTATAGATGATCACCTTAGCCATTTATACCCCAAACTCGAGGAAGTTGCAAGGCTTTTATCTCTACCACCCGTCGTGATGACTAATAATTTTCCACATAACCAACATATGGCCTCGAGCTCCTCGAATGTCAGAAATGTGGCGAGTGGGAGTCAAAATTCACTGACATAAGAAAATGATTGTTTATGCATCAATATGGTTAAATATGACGTTAATGTAGCCACTTGATCTCATGATTATAGTTATCCACAGACTATACCCGGTCTAGAGTTTACCCCTCCTCTGGAGATGCCCTTACAGATTGGAAAAATAGAGCCACCGCCTCGCATTCTGAAAGGAGTACTTAAGCGCTCTACCCATAATCCTAATGCTAGATCTTCCAAAAATTACTCTATTTTTGAGGACTTGGGTCAAACCCCTTGTGTGATGTCAGCTCTGGCGGTACTCCAGACGTGTCCTTCATAGAGGAATTCCTTTCTATTTGCGTTAGGATCTCTATATCCTTGTGGCTTGAAAGTTATCAAGTTTGATGTCACAGATGTGAAGCCTCGCTTGCATTACCATGTGGCATTCCAAATCCATGTGGGTTAATCGAAGTATACCATAAAGTGTGCTATTGTTGATGAAGGTGCTGCAACCTGTGTGATGTCCCTGGTATGTTGGAAATCCCTTGGCTCTCCAACCCTTTCTCAGTCTCCAACCATGTTGACTTATTTTGACAGTCTTTTCTTGCACCCTCACGATATTCTTTATGCTTTTCCAGTCCAGTTAAGTGGGAAGACGGTAGAGGTGGATGTCGAGGTGGTTGATGCGCCCCTCGACTATAACTTGTTACTAGGATGCAATTGGACTTACACTATGAATGCAATCATATCGTATGTCTTCTGTACTCTTTGTTTTCCTACCGATGGGAATATCATGATGATCGATCAATAGTCCTTTGCATATGCTAGTCATAGTGCATATTTTGGATCATCGATCCCCATGACTGACAATTCTAAGATGAAAACTGAGAATATTAGTGTCAGAATTTATTCATCCCTTATGGGCACCTTCGACTTCATGGCACCGGTTCAACATATTTACGCCATTTCCAGTAGGCTCATTTCGTCCGAGTGGTTCGTTCATTTCCGCAATTCCTATTTTGATGCTCCTTGGACCCTACCTTCCTAGATAATGTCTTGGGAAGGTTAGTCACATTTTGGAATGGACATGCCACTATCGAAAATAGAGATTACGTATCAATATGTTCTTGACTCTTCCGCCGATATGGATCCTATTACCTCATAGACGGACGAGGAGGATCCTGTCCTGAAGCCTGTGTGGGACACTTCGTCATCTTGTTCACATGACTTCCTTGATGAGACATTTCCTTTGGATGAAGATATCATTGAGGCCATGAATGGTTTTGATAAACCTTGGGATGATATGCATCATCACTCTTATTTTCTCCCAGATCTTTCTAGAATCAAGCAAGATGATTTTAGATATACTTTGAGTGAGATAATCGGTCACTCCGTAGTTCCACTTGATACGCACAACATTTATGCTGAAGGAAACATGGAGAGTATCTCCTCTACCATCATGATCGATATCTCACATATCCCTAGAAAGATTGAAAATGTACACATCAATGTGGATTGTTCGCCAGAAGAAATTTTGATCTACACCGAACTCTTCAAGGAATCTTGAGATGTATTCACCTAGTTATATGAAGAGATGCCAGGAATCGACCCCTGAATTGTCGAACATGAGATTAAAACTTACCCAGATGCTAAGAATGTTTGACGATGTCTTAGAGCTGTCAATCCCCGGAATGCCCTTGCTATTAAGGCAGAGGTAGAAAAAATTCTTAAGGCTGGATTTATCTACCCGGTTCCCTTGACTGAATGGGTATCCAATCCCGTTCTCGTGAATAAAAAGAAAGGAAACATTCGTGTATCCATGGATTTTCATGAACTAAACAAGGCATGTCCTAAAGACAACCTCGCGACACCCTTCATCAATCAGATTCTCGACGAATGTGTGGGAAGAAAAGTTTTTTCTTTCATGGATGGATTTTTAGGGTATAACCAAATTCATATTAAACTTGAGGACCAACATAAGACAAAATTTATTTTCCCTTAGGGTACTTTCGTATACTAGAAGATGCCTTTTGGCCTTAAAAACACCGAAAAAACCTTCCAACAAGCTATGACCTTCACATTTTATGATCTGAATCATATAGTTGAAGCCTATGTTGACAATCTTGTTGCTCACTCCTGTAAGAGAGTGGATCACTCTAAGAACCTTCAACTTGTCTTTGAAATATGTCACCATTATCGCATCCAGTTGAACCTTCATAAATGCATCTTTTGCGTTAGGTCATGCCATCTTCTAGAATATTTAGTCTCTGAGACTGGGATCATGGTAGATCCATTAAAGGTTGAGGCAATACTTTGATTTCCTCCCCCGCGCACTATTCGACAACTTCAAGGTTTACAGAGGAAATCTAACAATTTACAATGGTTTATAGTGAACTATTCCAGTATTACTAAGGGTTTCATGTGTCTCTTGAAGAAGGACACTCATTTTATCTTAGATGAGTGAGCCCAAGAATCCTTTGATGCTTTGAATAAAGCCTTGGTATCGATGCGTCTGCTGAAGTCTCCATACTACAATAGAGATTACGTTCTTTATGTCACCGCATCTCAAGAGACGATTGGTATGGTGTTGGATTTTGAGGATGATGATCTCTGTGAGCATGTCATTTACTATCTCAGTGGAAACTTAGTCAGCCATGAACTCAAATATTCCCATGTTGAAAAGCTAGCTTTGGTTGTTGTTCACGTAGTCCAAAGATTACGAAATTATATATTGCTTCGAAAAACTACTGTGGTTTTCGATGTCAATCCATTTCAACACATCCTTACTAGGTGTATCATAGGAGGAAAGTACAATAAATGGATTGTCATCCTACAAGATTTCGATCTCGATTTCTCTTCTATGAAGTCCAAAAATCACTAGTTTTTGAAGAGTTAATATCTGTCTTCCCTTGATTAGATGAGGATTTTATTCATGTTGATTCATTTGTGGATGTATACATTTTCCTTATCTCATCATCAGACCCTTGGTATGGAGACATTATTCTTTATCTTCAAACTTTGAAGTTCCCTCAACATCTCTCGCATGATGATCGATGGTGTATATGATACCAAGCTAAGAAATACCTTATCATTGGCGACACTTTGTATTGTCGAGGAGTATACAATATCCTACGTCATTGTTTAACTCATGAAGAAGCCGAGTCTGTTCTAAATGACTACCACAATGGGGCTTGTGGTGGTCATATATCTGGGCTTGTGACAACCCAAAAAAATTTGCGAGTCGGTTAATTTTGTCCATCTATCTTTAAATATTTCATCGAAGTGGTTAAGAAGTTTCACCCCTGCCAGGTGTTCGCTTGGAAAATGTGCTCGCATCCAAACTCTCTCCATCTAGTCATTACTATTAGTCCCTTCACCAGGTGGGGGGTTGAATTTGTGGATTGCAAACCACCTTCAGCTAGGGGGCATCAGCACATTATCGTGGACATATAATACTTTACTAAGTTGGATGAGACCATGCCTAAAATTAAATCCGACAGGAAGAATGTTGTCTTCTTCGTATTCAATCAAATTATATCCAGGTTCAAAATCCTGAGTGAGACTGTCACTAATCATGGCAGTCACTTTCAGAATGAAATGATGGAATAACTAGCATCTAAACTGGGGTTTAATCATGTTCATTATCCCCCTTACTACCCCCAGGAAAATGGACAAGTAGAGGCCGTGAACAAGTCTCTCAAGACCATTTTGCAGAAAAATGTCATCCAAAGCAAATCTGACTAGCATATCATGCTATATCCCGCACTTTGGGCATACAAAACCTCAGTCAAGACTTCCACCATTTTTTCTCCTTTCCAGTTAGTGCATGGTGTGGAGTCAATATTTCCTATTGAATGTGAAATCCTTTCTCTTATATTGGAAGTTGCACTCCTACCTGACACTTCCAATCTTGAACAATGCCTCGTACAACTAGAGAGTCTAGATGAGAAGAATTGAGATGCCTCTATGAATATTGAAGAGAATAAAATACATGTCAAGGTCCAATGTGATAAGTCTTTCTGTCCTCGACTATACGCTAAGGGTGACTTGGTCCTTATATATGATCAAGACAAAGAACCACTGGGGGTAAGAAAGTTCAAACCCATATGACACGGTCCATATATCATGCGACGTGTCTTAGAAAAAGGAGCCTGGGAATTAGAAGATTATGAAGGGAACATGTTGGATGAGCCCATGAATGGGCTCTATTTGAAAATATATTACGCTTGAGCCCCAAGCTTGGCCATAACTCTTTTTATACTAATGTAATTTAGCTTATATATATTTTAACTTTATTTTTATCTTCATCTTGCTTATCGATTTTTCCATTAGTTGGAATATGTAAACGAAGTCTTCGGTCTACTTAGGATTCGTATATGGGGCCAGACGTCATAGACAAAACTTGGCTTCCTTCACTTGGGTTTTTTATTCACCCGAGGGTCTATTGGTGACTTAAGGTGGTGTATTCCTATGGCCATCCACGAATAATGTGGTTGAATATTGTGTCGTTATAGAACTTTTTCACGATGCTATTTCATGTGGCATTCACTCTTTAGAGGTTCACCTGGACTCCTAATTAGTATTATGTCAGTTGAATGGAATTTATTGTGTGTGTTACCCTAATTTACTATGATGGTTCCTACGAGTATGAATTTTGGAACAACAGTTGGATTTTATTACTTATCATCACATACCTAGGATTTCTAATTATGTATCTGATGCATATGCTAATTTTGTTTTATATTGACATTTGTCACATAACTAAAGCAAAGAAAACATTCTCATCAATGTAAACATTGTAACATAATTAAAGACGAAGAACCATGTTTTTATATATATTTTAAAAAATATGATGTTTATGGTACAAAATTGGGGCTAATACCCTCAATATACATATGCAGTCGATCATACAATAATCATGACAGCTATGCTTGTAGCACTAGATGAGTGTCATGATAGAAAACTATGACATTTGTGAGACACCGAAAGAATTGCACCCAAGCATAGGGCATGCCTACCACCTGCTGCTACATAGCCTCTGACAGATCCTCCACCTCAAACATGGGAATCCTTTGTGTCAAACGAGATAGGTTTCCCTACACATTTTCAAGGACTCTCTCTGCGTCCCCTCCAACTGCCTCATCTCCCCGGTGCCTCTGACGATGTCGTGGAAGTCCATCCAGCCATCGTGGACCTACGTCTATGTCACATACATGTCTACTTAGTACTTAACATCATCCAAAAATATTTTTGTTTTCGTATACAAAAATAGAAAAAAATTAAATATTTAAAAAAAATTGACATACCTATGTCTCTGTAGGTAGTCCCTGATGGTAATGGCATGTCAGGATCTCCTCTGAAATCAATCCTTGTGTAAGGGTATCCATCCAAAGCTATCACATGCCTTCTCCATCAAAAGAATAATTCATTGTTGTACGGTGTGGGCACCCTACCTCCCCCCCACCGCCTCATCACCTCAATACATTGTGCCATGGCTAGATTGCGAGGTCCATGCAAAATAATCTCAACTCTAGGTCCCAAGCCTAGACCCCACTCGAAGAAAAAGATACACATGATAGAAGCAAACCCAAAGTTCCTTTTACTACTCTATTTCCATTCTGTCAACTGGCTCTTCATTTTATCCAGTAGTGAGGTGCACCAATCGTACACCGTGGGTTTCAAGCACTCCACTGAGTAGAACATAGGTGACCTCAATGCCTGGTGCAAAGAGGTTGATCCTGTGATCTGTTTCAAAATGAGGACAACAATCTTGATGCTCATATTTTTTATCACTCAAATGGGGAGTTGGATATCGGCCTTATCGATACTTGCAATGCAATGATCATTTATGTATTCCTCAATTTTCATACCGCTCTGATCCAAGGGATCAAATTTTTCTCAAAAATAAAAGTGATCGGAATTGCTTCAAAACAGACACGTGTGTAGGCCTCTTCCTCATGAACCCAACACAACTTGAATGGGCTCAAACAAACATCGTATGATAAATATATCGTGTTCTGTTCATTTTTCCAAATAGGCAAAATTTTGCTGATTGTGCAGTTCGTACAGTGTTAACGTGGCAGATGACCATACAGGCCATATGAGAATACAATGACATGGAAAATGCATTGGCATGATGACTAGGTAGATGTTGGAAGACGTGGGTGAATCATATTGTGACACGTGTCATCTTGAGGGAAAATGTTATGGTGCCACATGACCAAGTCATGGGTTGTCATGTGACAACCCTCCAATCTAGTTGGCAAGTGGTAAAATTATATGATTCCATGGAATTTGAATCAATGACCTTTTGGCGAGGGTAAATCTTTGGCAGGGCTGGGCTACCAGCCCACCCACGGTGTTTCTTAATCCTTATGGTTTGAATTAATTATTTGAATTGTAATGAAGGTTAAATCGATGGACTAAAGGGTTGGGGGCTAGACCTAGCCACCGACACATACACATATGACCATATAATATGCCCAAACCCCTTACACTTGGCATGCATGCAAAACACTCTAGTTTATCCACTGGTCTATAGGTTTACCATGCGACCAATCCATAAACCCAATCATGGAGTTTCATAATCGTGGGCGAGAGTAAAGGGGTTAGAAGTTGATGTTTAGCCCTAGGTCACATGTTTCTATACCATATTACCTTACACCATGTGCAAAGAAGCTAGCCGACGGGTGCACCAAAATGGTAGGTCATTGTCCACATGGGGCCATACAACTAAGTTCTCCATCGAAGATTGGGGGAAACACACTAAGTTATAACGTCCTACATTTTCGCCTGATTCATGGGAACTGTTGCAGGTGCTGGGTTTTGGTGCAGAAAACACATAGAGGCTAGGTTATTCTGTCGGTGCATGCAATTTGGCGAGTAGGTACAACAAGCTTGAAGGGGAAAACTTCCAGGAGGTGTAACTTCTTCATTTTTCGGCCAAACTAGTTGCCGAAAAATCCCAGCTAGGGGTTTTGGGACATTCTGAAGTCATTGGAGCCATCTATTTTGTATTTTGAGCACTGTAAGAGCTATTTTTAAGAATAATGAAAATGATCCAAGGGAATCTGGACCAGGAGATGTAGCATAAAATAGGGGTGAACTCCTTTATCATTTGTTGTGTTATGTGTTGATTATTGATGATTTTTATCTGTCTGATATGTTTCTCATGTTTAAGTAAAACTCATAAAAATTCTATGTTAGTAACTTGATCCAATTACCCAAACACATACCATTTATACACTTTCAATTTAAAGAGATAAGTCTTCTTCATTTTAAATATCTATTGGAAGCAAATTCATTCCATTTTCAAATCAGTTGGTATCTGAGCATAGGTTTTAGAAGGCTTGATTGTTTGCAAGTGTGTTGTTTTTTTATTTTAACAAGGCTGAAACTCACAAGAGGAGAAGGACAACTTGTGGAGACAAGTTCTCAGCTCTTAAGAAGGAGAGTTTCACATTCACCTCTGGTTTCAAGGAGACATTTAGTAAGAATGGATCATATGGGGAGTCAAGAGCACTTTTCTTCAGAAGAGGAAACTTTCAGGAAAGCTTTCTTTGATATCGCTGAAATGGTGAAAGTGTTATTTGATGAAAGGAATGAAAGATTGCAGGGTGAAAGTTCTAATCCTCCAAAAGATGATGGAGACCATGAGGAAAACACTCCAAAAGGGAATGAAGGGAATGGTGGCACTCCACCTCCTTCACTCTCTTCTTCTTCTTCTTCTACTATTTCAGAACTAACTCCTATTTCTCCAAAGGAGAATGGTAAAACTATAGCACATACTGTTGGATTACTGAGAGGGGGGGTGAATTAGTAATAGAGAAATTTAATCTATTTTAACCATATAATCCAAGCACTATATCAATGAAGCATTATCATCCAATAACTACAGAGTAAATAAACAATGAACAAATGAACAATCATACACATACACAACACACCAGTGTTTTATGTGAAAACCCAAATCGGGAGAAAACCACGGAATTATTTTTCTTATATGTCTTGAAGAATTACATTCATTGGAAGCACCAACTTCCTTTGTTTTCTAGCTGCAACTGGAAGGAGGCTCCAACCCCCTAGTGTCTCAGGTTACAACCTGAGGGAAGCTCCAAATCCCCAATTCTTTGGCTACAAACAGAAGGAGGCTACAACCCCCTATGTTCTCTGTCTACAACTGGAATGTGCCTACAACCACCTATCCTTGCCCCGTCCTACCACCCTGAAGTAGAAGTAGAATGATGGAACCACTGTCACACTATCACTGTGAGATATACTGTTGTAAACCTGTACCAATAAATCTGAACCATGCATCAACCATGCATCAACCTGTACCTCAAACTTTAATCAACCTATACCATAAACAAGTGCATCAACCATGCATCAACATGTACCTCAACCTGTAATCAACCTATACCTTAGACAAGTGCATTAATCATAAACCAACTTGTAATCAACATGTACCATAAACAAGTGCATCAACCATGCATCAACCATGCATCAACCTGTACCTCAACTTGTAATCAACCTATACCATAAACAAGTGCATCAACCATGCACCAATCTGTAATCAACTTGTACCATAAACAAGTGCATCAACCATGCATCAACCTGTACCTCAACTTGTAATCAACCTGTACCATAAACAAGTGCATCAACCTATACCTCAACCTGTAATCAACCTGTACTATTAACAAGTGCATCCAACCATGTACCAAGTATGTACCAATCATGTTTCAACTACTCATCAAATATGACTCATCAATATGTACCAACATCATCAACTATACACATCATGTATGTGCGCCAACTCATCAACTACTTGTCTCAACCATGTACTAAAAATCCCTCATCAATTTCATCATCCAAATCTGATTTGTAGCTCTGTAATAGACCTGGTGTATATAATCACATTCCTGCAAACCTTCCTTAACATTAAAAGCAAGAGACTAGCATTTTCATCAAACTTTTTTTTAGTCTCACATGCCTAGTTTTAGATTAGTCAACAACCCTAACTTGAAGTAATCATAACTTTGAACCTGTAATGTATAAAGATATGAAACTGATATACAAAGTTATTCAGTGTGTTTTATGCAATTCCTACATGTATCACTACTTGGAACCTCTCAAAAAAGGAGTTATAGCAAAAATGACATACCTTGCTGAATTCTGGCTTATTCTAGAGAGCGACCTTGTAGAGAGTTCCACACACAAAATATTTGATGACTTGATCTGAAACTATTACAAAGAATACTACAGAATATAACCTAACCAAAACATTTGGTCTCACTGAATTTGGATATGTTATGAAGAAGTTATGACATTTTTACCCGAAACACCTGATTCTGACTAGTTTCAGGACAGGCCACAAACCCTATTTTCCACGGAGTGTAACTCCCAAAATACAACGACCCACAAGCTGAATTTTTTACCAAAAATAATCGGATATGTTTTCTCACTTTCATAGCAATTTCAGGATCTGAATCGTCATAGAAAAAACGTTATAGTGAAAATGGTGAGATGACCTTTAAATAACATACCTTAGAAAGCACCATCAAAAGAATTTATCCTTCCTTGCATTTCGGCCTTCTTTTCTTCACTTTCCTAAAAATTTTGGCTTATATATCATTTGGTTACCTCATACACCTATATATTTTCAATATTCTCAAGTGTGATTCAAATGAGAGAGCCTTGCCTCTTATTTATACTCTCCAAGTAGCTTCCTTAAAAACATCTTCTAGGTCACTTGGCCCACTTTCCTTATT
>ML856523.1:12346-26683 GCA_009831015.1 Picea engelmannii
CTTGTATATCTATCTCTTGGAAAACAATGTGTTCCAAGAAGAACTATACCTATGGAAGAACAACAAGATAAGAATGAATATCATTAGATAATACACATGAAAGGATGAAATACAAATCATGTGGAAGCTACTACAAGATAAGTTGAATCAATCTTGAAGAGACTTAGAAGTCATACATCAAGAGAAATTGTAGAAAGACTTATGACGACAACTAAGACGGAAGCGTGGACTCTATCAGAGAAGAAGAGCCAATTATATATTAGAAGAGACAATAAGGATGCAGATGGAAGTATGAACTCTATCAGACGGAGGAAGCCGATTATATGCACTCATTCATGAAGCAAGGATCAGGAGAGAGCTAATCCTATGATCCATTAAAGATGATGAAATGTATATATCCATGGTAGTAGTCATGAAATACAACACGTGTTCAGTTCAACCACAGAAGAAGACTTCCTCAAAAGCCTTAAAGTATTCCTGGTTGTCCATCCAGATCCGTGATCCTATGATGAAAGGTAGAAGTGGAATCTCTAGGGCATGGAATCTACAAGAAACTCCATGGACCCAAAAGTAAAAGAAAAACATGAAGAAGAACATAAAGATTCCAAGAAAGAAAAAGAAGAACCAGAACAACCAGTCATTGTATCAAGAATCACAAGATTACCAGGGTGATATGAACTCACTAAAAGCAATCAAGCAGAAGAACTGAAAGTCGTGATGAAGAACAGTGTATGGAAGGCTTATGAATGAAAGCATTGCGAGATCCAGAACCGGAGGTTCTCTCATATGGAGGGAGGATACTATGATGATTGATTGTTCCGGTACACCAGACTTATTTCTATATAAGTCATTATATTATCTGCAACAACCATGAGTTGGAATTCTACATCAGACGAATGGAAAGAATGTTCTCTAGAGAAATTGAATAAAGAGCGTATGAAGAGCAATCTCAAGACTTTGAGACATACCAGAAAGAGACTCATGTGTGCAGATAAGAAGAAGACAACTTGGTGGAGAACCTCCAGTGCACAACAAAATCATGGTGAAGATTTCCTATAACATCAAGATGACTACTCAAAAGATCAGATCTCATGATGATAGAAGAAGTGCCACATGGATATGTTCCAGTTCTCCAACTATACTCTATTATTCAGATCTACATGAAGCCTTCACAGTGTTCCAGACTACAGTGCAATCATTACACTATGCATGATGAAGTCCAAAAAGAAGAAAATGATTTCTGAAATACATATCTTCGCAGATGAGAAAATAAGCATACATTTTGGTAAAGCCTCTATTCAATATGAAAGAACTTGCATACTCAAGCTAGAGCTCATGGAAATAATTCTCTTAGTTGGAAGGGAAGACTCTCCAAACTAGAAGAAGGCACGCAAACATTTATTTTTGTGATTGAAATAACTCTCCAGTTAGGAGGGAGCATTGAAAATATTGTTTATCTTTGTAATTGAAAATATAGTCTAGATTGGATAGATGCTTTCCTATTCAGAAAGTGGATTGAGATTTCTAATGGACAGTGACTTCCCATTGTATTTAACATGGGAGTCGGATTGATTGTTGATGTATCATAGACAATGAATTCCCATTATGGGGAGTGGTCTAGGACAGACATTCTTCTTGGCAGTCACTCTGAGTAGTGGTCAAGTAGAATGGTCTACCTCGTCGGGCAATCATTCTTTCAAAGTTCACAGTTGTGAGCAGTTTCGAAGAATCGTCCGTTTTGGAGGTTGATGCAGGATAGACATGCCTCGAGGGCAGACTCATTCTCTCCATATTACACTTTGTTTAGTTTCGGAAGAATGGCCAAGGGTGGGGAGTAGTCCAGGCTCAGCAATAAGGGACAGTTATTCCTCGAGGGAAGACTCATTCTCTCCAGGTTACACTTTGTTTAGTGTCGGAAGAATGGTCCAGGGTGGGGAATAGTCCAAGACAGTCATTCCTTAGGGTAGACTCATTCTCTCTAGGTTACACTTTGTTTAGTGTCGGAGGAATGGCCCAGGGTAAGGAATGGTCCAAACATTTCTCGAGGGAAGACTCATTCTCTCCAAGTTACACTTTGTTTAGTGTCGGAGAAATGGCCCAAAGTGAGAAATGGTCCAGGCTCATAAATTAGAAATAATCCTTCTTCCTTGGTTGAGAAGGATGGGGCAGATAGCCCATTATTGATATTCTATATTGAGGGTAGACATTCTTTCATACCTCACAGATGTGAGTGAAATATTGGCCCAGATGATTATTGATGATATTCTATACTGAGGGCATACACTCTTTCAGATCTCACAGACGTGAGTGAAAGATTGGCCCAGATGATTCAGTTTTTATCATAACATTGTTTCTATGCAAATGAAGACTACTGTGGTGGCAAACATTCTTTCAGATCTCACATATGTGAGTGAAAGATTGGCCCGGATGATACAGTTTCTATCATAACATTGTTTCTATGAGGATGCTCTCAGATGTTTGTTATGATGACTATATGATAGTAGATGAGGACTACTGTGGTGAATATGTTTCACCGTTCGCAACCATACGTTGTTGATCAAGTATTTATGTATTACTTGATGTGGTAGTGAACCACTGGATTGTAGTTATGTACTACTATGAATAGACACAGGTGTGTTCTATCCTTGTTCTAATTGACTTGAAGACTATTAGCAGTTTATTGGAGATAATGATCATTCAGATGAATGATGAACAGAGATTTTCCAGACGAAAAACAGTTCAGAGCCTTTACTCCTCTTGTATCACTCTATGGTGAGAGTGACTTATCCAACATCATATCTAACTACTCAGATGAAGTATGGTTTCGAGAGATGATGTAGCTGATGATGATGGTGATGCTCATGATCTAGTCATGAAATAGTCTAGATGACTATATTGATGCTATCGGGTAAATGGTATATTTTGTGCTCAAGTTCATTACCTGTAAATGCCTCTCTAGCTAGGAGGGAGTGTTAATATTATGGTAGTTGCGGGAGGTATTTACCTCTACATGTGAACCTAACGAGAATAGAAGACTCTGGAAAGCAAGAGAAACCCTAATGAGTTGGCTAATAACCCTAGAAGCCTTGTCGGCTCAAGAAGATAATTTATATTAGGCTATTAGCCTCCAAGAGAAGAAGTTGGCCAGAATTAATAATAATATACTGAATAGACACATACCCAGAAGGAGAAGTCGGCCCCAACAAAACTGGCAGGATTACTATAAATACAGGGTGCCAATTCTCATTTGCAGCATCTCAGAATTGCAGTTTCCCAGTTGGTGCACACTGCAGTTGCAGTCTGGTGCATAGGTTTGGAGGAGGATTGCAGGTGCAACTGCAGCAACAGCTAGTTCTCAGTATTGGCTTGAATATCTATTGGCTAGGGTTTGGACTATTTGATCATATTTTTGTGATGCGTTATCCTTGAGGATTGGTGCGCTACTCTTTGTTTGGCTATCTAGCCTAGGGTTTGCTTCCGGAGGAATTCTCGATCAAGGTTAAGGTGCTCGTAGGGAGGATTCAACCTATGGTTGGGTGATGAAGGTATCGTCAATGGTAAAATGAGCACACCATATTCTATATTCTAACACTTTATTAATGAATATCAAGACAAAGTATTTACCACCTATATCTATTATGGCACTGCTCTAAAACCAGATTTCAGGTCTCTCCACCTAGGCTACTAACAATCAAGAGTACCTCTTACTCCAATGCTAGTGAAAGTCCAAAGAAGAGTAATGTATTCTTCTTGACAATATATGAGTAAGGAAGACTAGAAACAAGGGTTTATGGGTCCGAAGGAATAAATCAACAAAAAGAGAAAAGAGTCTTTCAAAATACATGCAAATGTTTTTTTTTTAGCCAAATAGAGATGTACACGCCTTTCAAATGAGCGACATGCATATGTATTCACTTTGCATAACTGATAAGGCATGTATATGTCAAAACATTGTGTTTTTCCATTAATCTAGAGGGAAAAGGGGATTAAGGTATGCAAGTGGGAAATAGAATGGTCAAGATGGAACCAATGCATATGTGGTGGAAATTGATGCTATAATAGATGTCCCCTAATGTGTGAGGTTAGAATAGAAACTGATGGTTGAAATACATTATAAATCTATGAGGTGAGGATTGTTGACGATTAAATTTGCAACAAAGTTTGTCCCGCAAAGTGTTGCTAAAGCCTATTATTATAAAAGATAAATAATACTAGTAGGTGGGACCCCCTCGTAGATTGGAGATCAAGTCTGGTGTTTATTCGATGTTATGTTACTGTCTTACACTACTTTCATGGTTGACAATATCTTGTTTTATTGGATAATGGATCAGGCATATTATATAGGGATCCCTTGTTGTTCTAAGTTCAAGTTATACCGAATTTTTCATGGCTATCATTGCTGACTGT
Organism: Picea engelmannii; assembly: GCA_009831015.1. Lineage (NCBI taxonomy): Eukaryota > Viridiplantae > Streptophyta > Pinopsida > Pinales > Pinaceae > Picea > Picea engelmannii. The sequence continues at coordinate 16,754 of ML856523.1, forward strand.
TCTTGGATCTATTACGTGTGACACCTACAATAGACACATGTTAGTAACAACAAATGAAAAGAAACTAAAAGAAGAAATTTTCCTATGCTAGCATGCTATACTATATGCATTAAAAAGATTGTGGCAAATCCTAGCTAACATAGGATAGCCATGCGAGTTATCGAGGTTGTATATAGCATAGTTGGTATGCATTTCTATATAGTAGATATGGTAATATGTGATACGGGTGGCGCTCTTGGAAATTAAAGGTTGTTGATTCAAGGTGGATGATTTGTAGTTGGCGCATACTAAGAATTGAACGAACTTGAAGTAGGTAAGTGATGTGCATTTACTTCACATCGCCTTTACTCCTGTTGATTGGATGCCACCCTAGTCAAGTTATTGTTCAAACATTGATGTTGTGGTTATGCTCTGATTTCTCAGTAGGGAGGAACTGCTCGGCCGAATTTGTGTTTAAGACGTTAGATTACCGGTATGTTCTTTTTTTTGTCCCTTCATGAGTCTGCTCTGGTTATGAAATGGATGTTGGCTCAGGTGTATTGGTTTCTGCCTTCCTTAATTTTTGCAACTGTGTGAAATGGTGATTGTGAATGAAACGTTGATGATTCTCTTTGAAATGATGTTGAAGTCATAGCATTACTGGTTATCCTGGGCATTATCATTCATAAGAATTCTCTTTTGTCCCTGCTGGTTTAATTAGAGTATCCTTGTTGGTATTGATGGGATATCTTCATGCTTTTGTATTGTTGAATCCAGTCTGTGGGATTTTATGGGGTTTAATGATTGAAGCGTTTGTGTCACCACGCATTGTACATTTGGGCATTGGGTTGTTTTCACTGCCAAGGGTTGCGTAGTGAGTGATTTTGTTCCTTCTATTCCTTCTCGGCCCCATCTTCACCTCCGTGTTGTGGTTGTTTGATCGAAGAACACAAGGGTTATACCCTACGTGCATTAAGTAACCTTTTCCAAGCTGAACTAGAGCCCTACCTTTTTGGTTATGGCCCTTGTCATGGATTTGTACCCATCCACGAATGAGTCGTGGTTCCTCCTATATGCACTGTGGCCTCAGAGTTTTCACCATTACAAAGAGTGGCTCTGATGTCCCTGTGTTGGCTATGGAACAAACCTTATCCCTCCAGTCTGAAGATTGATATAGAAGACCAGCCTAGCCTACTGGTTTTACGACTTGGTTATGGTTGATTGGTGGTATAGTTGTTGACTTTTGAGCATAGGCTTGAATTGTTTCTCACGGGATAGTCGTGTTGGTTGGTATATAGTCACTGAATCTGTTATAAAAGTGGTAAACCCTACATTGCCAATTTCACTTTCAATGCACACAGTTACTCCCCTTATGTTAATAACTCGGTATTGTTAATGGAGAGGGCCTCTACCCCGATTCGATTGGATGTGGGGGTATGCATAGTTTTCACGGCTTGTTAGGTTGATTGATTTTTTATGACAGTGGAAAATTGCTGGTTGATACACAGTCACTGTTATTTGCACTAATTGTTATTTGGATGATTAGCTGGCGTTGGTAAAAATGCTTGATGTTGCTCATGTATGTCGCGTTGTGTGTATGGTTTTTTTTTTGGCAAAAAGAAATAAGGGGCATGGTAACTATGGTTTTCTTTGGGGAAGAATGACTATTGAACCGGATGACTATAGAGAATATATCAATTCATCCTTATGTTTTTTTGATTGTATAAGACTAAGTTTGCACAGCTTAGTCGATTACGGTGTGACTAAATTGAAACAACATTGATTAAATCGATGGCTCGATATAATGGGTTGAGTATTATCGTGATTGTGTGTTTGTTGTGTTAAGTGGAAATGTTGCATCGTGGTGTTTTGTTGGTTGCACACTATGTATAACATAGATGGTTTGGGTTTTCACCCTCAGGGATACCCACAGGGTTTTAAGCATGTTTTGTTGTTGACCAATCATTTGTTGAGACAGGCTTGTTGTTGATACCTCGTCGGTTGGATAGGTGGCCTATATTTTTACAGTCACATTAGATTGGGCTTTCACAGTGATGGATTTACACTTGCATGATTGAGTTATTCGACGCATATATTGTGTTGGAATGGTGGCTATTGTTTGCTTAATTGTCGATTAGGGTTTTGGAAATTTGATCTTTATTATTGGGTGACTGCCTATATATATTTAACGAATATCATTTATTTTAAATGACAAACCCAATGGCAGTGGTACCATGACTTCATTGTTAATTCTGGAAACATCAATTGGAGTATATTGTTGATCAAAGTAATGTATGGGCAGTGGTTGATTTTGATGGTTTACAGATTGGAAATGGGTATTGCTAAAAAATTGTTATAAAATGAAAAGTATGTAAATGAAAGGAACAAAACCCCTTACAAATTGTGTGGAATACATATTTTCTTGCGGTGGCACTGTGTTGGATATTTGATTATGAACAGGGAACTAGTTAATTGCATAGAAATTGTTATTTGGTCAAAATGATTGATGGTTGACACATCTCTTTTCGTAGAATGTTTTATGGATCACTTAATTAATTTCATGAACAGTTTTCATCTTTCTTCCCTTCCATGATTTCATTTTCCGCTAATTACAAATCTCATCACCTTCCCATCTCATTTTTTCACTCCCTGTTCTGAGATTGATTATTATTAAGAGAATTTCGGTGTTAAAGCAGTTGAAAGTGGCAATGTCTTGTTTGGATCACAATGGTGTTTTATTGGTTTAATTTACACTTTATCATTGTTGTCATCGAGTAGTAACCATGTTATTTCCCTCTCAATATATCATGTTTCACTCAATACAAACCCCTTGCATATCCCAGAACCTTTTTTTTCACCCCCTGCTCATTGATAAACAATTTGTATCGATTGGATTGCATGAGTCTGATATATTGTTGAGCCAAAATCCATTTCATACTTTAAAAGGGTTGTCATGTATGGTTAATTAAAATATCATTTGTTAATAAATCATGCATGTAGGGATGCGCCATTCAAATAAAAGGCTAAAAACATAGGCCTATTATGCCTCTGTCAAAAATAAGGACTAAAGGATGATAGCATCAGCAAGGGAAAATATGAATTTTGAGTTTTATTTTATCTATTGTTTTATGACAGTTGACTTCGGGGATCTTTGGACAACATGTTTTATTTTGGATATATGAGTATTATTTTTGAAATAATTTCAAATTTAATGAGCTAAACTTGTCAAAAGTGAATATGTTGGTGGGAGACACAAGGAGGTGTGTTTTTCTTAACTAGTGGTTATGTTATGATTATGATTATTGTTATGAACTAAAGGGAGTCACAAGGGGTCCCACCTACTAGTTATTATTTATTTATGACTCTTATTATAATTATTACTCTTCCCCCTAACTAAAGTTAGTTCAGTCTTTTAATTAACTTAACTAATGAGTTGGTTCAACTTCATCAATCAATTCTAGTTTGTTAAAAGAAAAAGGAAAGGGAGGAACAAGAGGAGGATAGAAGCAGAAGAATGCTAAGGTTTTCTCTTTGAGTTTATGTTGAGATAGTTCAGTTTTCATTCATTCATATATTCATCACAGCCTAATTCTCTTTTATGATAGCAAGGTCTTATTGTAGACATCAATATTCAGGGTTGAATCAAATCATTCACACACTTGTTTTTCAGAAGTGTTGATCTATCTTTGATAGTCTGTGTAGACTTGTATGTTTGTGAATTAGTTTTCATGATTGATAAAGGCTATTGTGTAGAGTCGAGTGGGAAGAAATCTATGGCAAGATGATCCATATTTTAGATTTCAGTTTTGGTTTTCTGTCAGAGGTCCTTTTGTATATTCCATTGGGGATGTCTAAGTTTGACCTTGGTCCAAGATTTATGTATGAGATTTTGTAAATAAAATGACTATTTGGTGAATTGGAATGAAATAAAGGATTTCTTTATGTCTCATCTGTCTTGGTTATCATCTTGGTGTCTTTACTTCTGTTCTTACACTTATTTAAGCAACTATTATATTCAAAAAATTACATAAAAAGTGAATTTCCAGCAAGCTTTTTGTTGATAAAAGACTAGCCAAAGCACTCTTAATTAATACTTGTGAGTTAGGATGTTATTTTTGTTGGATATAAACATAGGGTGATATTCCCGTCTACTTTTATTTAGCCAAGTAAAGTCTGAAAATGCTTGAGTAAGTTCATTTCATATCTTTTCCTCAACAAGGATGTGGTGGGCCCAGGTGAGAGTTGTCAAAATCAAGTTCAAGGACAAAACCTAAAACATAAAACAAGTAAGAGTACTTTCTTCCTGAAGTAGGCATAACCATGCTCATGAGTGATAAAGTCATTGAATAAAGTGCATTGTGGATCCATGAAATATGTATATATAGAAGCAATTATCATGACCACGAAAATGAATACATACTAGTGATTCCATGTCAAAAGAGACTATGGCCACAAATGAGATACACAATGGATATATGTCTCATAATTAGAGAAGGATATCTAGAAATAAGTGTTGAAATAACTAATCCCCCACAAGTAACAATGTCATAGAGAGGAAGTTGTACTATTCAATACAACTCAGGGACCAACATAAAATAGGTGATGCTACTACAGACTCCAGGTCTTCAGTCGATGGCACTCGAGTTAAATTTGTCTTTTCGGATGATCGTTCAATACTTGGGATAATCTTACACCAGAATCTTAACAAGGAGAAAGTTTGCGTCACTTCGGTGAAACCCACCCCTATACTTGTTGTTGTTAAAGATCAGAATTCGGTTGGAAGGGACTTGACGTCTTTTCCTTTAGATGTCTTGGTATGTACGTTTACACTTTCCTGATATTGCTTTCCTATTGTATGAAAATTCAACCTGAATGTCCCTCTTTCATGTTCAAGTTCGAACCTTTAGAAAATTACATTTTGCACAATGTGGTTTTTCTCTTTTGCGGGGTTTTTTTTGTCTTTTTGTGGGGTTTTTCTAGTCTTTAATTTTTAGGAAGTTTTCCCCCTTGCTGTTTAAATTTATTTTACAGCTAGAGGTAGTTTGTAACCTCAGGCACCATGAAATCGAGCCGCTAACTCACGTTTCGAAGGATTTCAAGCAAGCAGTAAGGGTCCTCCACAGTTTTGAATTTAACATTTTGATATATTGTGATCTCTAAATTCCTTTGTTTCTTGCATTCTATAAAATTTCTCTGTTTCTTGTGATTCTTTAAATGAAATTGTTTTCTCTTGTATTATTACAGGTTAAAGTTCTGAATGAAACACATTTTACTTTTAAAACCCCGGATCATGTGCGGCAACCTAATCGAACTCAATTTTCTTTTAAAAGCCCAGATCATGTGTGGCGACCTAATCATTTGCTATTTTTAAATGAAAGTCGTGAAAATTATGCTTCTGGAAGTGATAGTCCATCTAGATGGCCTGCAACGCCTTGGGCGCCGAAACGTGTAGTGAAACATTGAAATCTTGTCATGAGTGATATAGAACACACAGAATTAATCAAAGTGCTCTTTCTGAATTAAGAAGATTGCTCTTTGGGTTCAACACCACGTGTTCCTACATCAAGTCTATTAAACTTTATCAAAATAATTCGTGTATATATTTAAAATTCTTTTTCCTGTGCTGGATGAATAATTTGTCGCAATTTTTCTGTAGATGAAGATCTTTGGGCAAGGGGAAGTTTTCTCTTTGGTTCTATAATTGATTCTGATTATGAAATTTTACTTCATATATTTCCAAATTTCTTCTCTCTTTTTTGTGCAACATTGACATTGTTGTTTATAGAAAGTTGGCATGAGTACTCTTCTGATAGATATTTGTTTCATTGAAATGTAAAGAAACAAATGTTCTTCGTATTAAATAATTGATATAGAGAATGTGGAATGTGTGTGTTGGGATCATTATATGTAGATCATGTGTTTTCGGATCTCCATTTATTAAATGTGAATGTTTTTCTGATCCTAGTCTCTCATTTAAGACGTAGAACGCTTTTGGGATGGTTTCCTTTTCCAAGAACAAGGGTGTTTCCTCTCGAAATAAATTCAGGTTCTCACTCCATTCCAGTTGGTCAATCAACATGACTTTAAAATTGCGAATTTGTCAGGGATGTCAGCTAGATCTGGGATTTTAGTCCTGTGTAATAGGATCGATTTCTAAGGAATATGTGTTTCTGGATCTTCATCTCAATAAAGATCCATAAATGTGAATTTTGTTCCAATCTTCATCTGGCAACAGAACGTATTTTCTCGAATTAAATTCAGGCCCACACTTCATTCTAATTAGTCACTTAAAATGGATTGAAATTTTTGATTTGTGAGCCAAATATTTTCAAAATACTTGACCCTCCTATGGTTTGGTTCGTTGTTGTTCTTTCCATCAATGAAAAGAACACGCTTCCTGTAAAACATGCCAACAATATATAAATTGCTCGATGGTTTTTTATTATCGCTATTATTATTCGAAAGGTAGTCGATATACATGTAAAATAAATTGTCACCTATGTGAATCCTGTTGTTGGCCTTGGGGCATTCATAGCTCTGTGATCCATTTATCTTTGGAAAATTTGCTAGTAAATTTTGTTTTATATGATGCACATCAAGAATATTTCATTCAACCATTTGATCTAGCAATATAGTTGATAAGAGAGAACTAGTTTGCTTAAACACTACACTAATTCCAATGCAAATATGAATGAAACCAAGTAATTTATCTATGCATAAAGAACACACTATTAAACATGATTCTAGATATGGAACCATGACAATGCAAAAAGATCAGACGTATCATTTCTCCATACAAGATTTGAATATAGACCAAGTGATAAATAGACAAAGTATCGACTTTGTGCATGATACACCTATGCAGAAGTGTTGATGACATTTCTGTGCCAATTGAACAAGTGTCTATGCAACCAACTCTGTCAATGCCAGACCATAAGTGACATGAGTTCTCAATGCATGGTCTGAAAGTATACAATCCTCATGCACCTCGCATAGCTATACTTGGTGTACTTAAGACATTTTGGTTGTAACCTTTGTGCCAAGAACCTGCACATCTCACCCTCCTGCACCTCCCCATTTTCAATAGTTTTGCATCTGTGATTATGACATGTGACGTAATTTGCAAAATAGATCACTAATTTATAATAAATTTATTTGCTCCGATTTAGGAGAAAACATCACACATCTAGAAGGACTGCCAAGCAAATGTGTTTCCTATCAGTAGATTGGTCGATGGTTTTTTATTAGGGATATTATTATTCAAAAGTTATTTGATATGTGTAAAAGACATTTTAGAAAATTCACATCTTTCTCTTGCCCTTGTCTTAATCTTAGGTCTGCGAGCTATTCAAATAATGTTCTTGTCATGATCCTTTTTACTTGCCAACTTTTGAGGTTGGATGAAGGTTTTGCAATAGGAATATATTTGCCCTCCGCGCAGCTATGCCTCTCGCACAACACAAAAGCTATAAATATTTTCCCTTTGCTTACAAATCGGACGAAATCAACCTGTGACAAATCGTTGGAATATCGTCCAAATACATCTCCTATCACAATTCGTTGGATGCACGGGACAACAGGACCATAACTGACATGAATTCTCCACACAAGCATTGAAAATACACAACACCCGCTATGTCAGTGATACTCATCTGCCATTGTCGATATGCATAAGACAACCACAATGAGTGCATCCATATGTTCATAGAAAAATCCTCTCGGAAAACTACAAAATTCCCATCTTTCTGAACTATATTTGCCTATACTATAATCAAACCCCCAATGAAAAGAGAACAGATGGAACACATTGTAATGCATCAACCTAAAAACAATATTTCTCTACAACACATGAAAAATAATGCACTGCTCCCTAACTTAATACATGCACTATCTCCATAGCATCAATCAACTGCAAAATAAGATAAAAAATACAAGCCAACAACAGGGAAACACCTAGCATGAATTCTCCACACAAGCATTGAAAATACACAACACTAGTCGTGTTAGTGATACTCATTTGCCACTGTTGAGATGTGTAAGACATAGTTGCATCGAGTGTCTCCATATGTTCATAGAAAAATCCTTTGGGAAAACTGCAAAATGTTTGTCTTTCTGAACTATATCTACTTATACTATAATCAAACCCCTAATAAAAAGAGAACATATGGAACACATTGCAATGCACCAACCTAAAAAAAACATTGCTCTATAGCACATGCAAAATAATGCATTGGTTCCTAACTTTATAACTGCACTATCTCCATAGCATCAATTGGTTGCAAAACCAGATGAAAAATACAAGTTGACAATGGGGAAACAAAAAATGACAATCAAGACCTACTTTTCGTTGGCATATAACATACAATGCATAGGATTTCTTACACTTTGACGCACATTTCCACAACCCCAAAATTAGAATTCTTGGAAATTGCCAGTTCCAGCACTTGCAAATCCAAAACAAATCCATCTCTTTCAACCATAAAATATGACATAGTAGGTAAACACATTAAGCAACCCCCATCTCCCCCCCCAAAAAAAAGAAGTAAACAATACAAACTAAAAATAACACACCCTCTCTCTGTGCTCACCTTTGGCTGCCTACCACTAAAACTAATTGCACTTGTCCAAAATACATATATCAATATGGAAACAAACTGGTTAGAAGAAATATACTAGATGCATATGACATGTTACCCACTATCATAGATTTGTACAAGCCCAAAAAGACAAATCTCTTACAAGTCACCAACCACAACACCCGTAGCTTTAAGAACAACCTTGCCTTCTTGGCTTATAGAATAGTATATCCTGAAGAAATCCAAAGAATTCAAACATTAATTAAAACAAAAGAATTCAATTAAAGCTCCTTGTAAGCTATGAAAGCTATCACAGATAATGTTATAGAAATATTTGCCTCACCATTGCTATCCTGCACATAGGACCTTTTTCCATTTTCCTATGCAGACTTTTCATCCCTTTTTGATAAATCCAGAACTAAAGAATATACATTTTTCCACATATACGCTCCCTAACTGCTATGCAAGATGCGTATACGCTTACTTCTCCATTACAGCTCATGTATATCGGGATTTGTGCCAAAAAATACAAAATGAGGTCAGGTTTCCATGTCATGACAAAAGATCTATGATCCTTGACCTTCCATATACTAGAAACGTTCTGACTCGACCCTTCAGTTGCATTCTGGAGGCTATAAGAGCACAATTTCGAACTATGGAAAAGAGAGAGAAAACATTCAACTTTGAGATCAAAGTTACTCTGGAGAAATTAATTCATATTGAGTCTGCATCCCTTTGTCCCTCAAGTCTGAACACAGTGTTCATCCCCCAAGCTCTTCCCTTATTATTGAGAGGAACTCTTTGCCTCTTTATCATGAGCTTGCCTTTCGTGGAGGATTGAGTGGTGGAGACCCAGTTGGAAGGAACTTGGTTTCTTGGTTTCGAACCGTGCCGACATGGAAGTCTATAATGTTGACACTTCTGTTGATCAATTATTAATAGAAATACTCATTTCCCATCCTATTCATATCTTGCAAATATATGATTATTATCCATGGGCGTGTTTGTAATGTTTATTAATAGATTATGCTATCTGATGTGCTAACTCCTTTTATATCATCACTATATACTTGCTTTGTTTGTTTGTTGAGAACTTCTTTTAGGTATAAATCTTTGGGTCAAATTTCTCAACAATGGAACATCATCAAACATTGGATCGAGGTAGGCCTCTTCCTTGTATTACACATTAGCCTATATGGCATATGTTAGAATTGAGTTAATTTCTACAGTCATACATGTCTGTTGTGGTTTACCCTTGGCCATAGAGAGTTTTTCCCTTGTAACAAAGAATCATGCCAAGTAGTACACAAAAATCCCTTCAAAATTTATGAATTGTACTAAATTTAATGAACAACCGAAGCACAATAATATATAT
>ML856526.1:7974-27586 GCA_009831015.1 Picea engelmannii
TCAACAGTATTATTTACAGATCTATAACATTTTGACGAATCCATTTATTGTTGTAGTAGAGATTACTATAACTGCACAGAAAAGCAGGGCGTTTAATCTTAGTCCTCTGCTCCGGAGAGAGAAAATTTCAGATAGGCTCCTGGCCGACTGCTCAGGCAAAAACTAGTAACTCTTTCAGGAAGTTGCAGAAGTGGAAACCTTGTCTTTCAAAGGCTTGAGACTTTTGATATAGCTTCGAAGTGAGTCGCAAGAGTGTAAACCTTATCTTTCAAAGGCCCGTGACTCTTGATATGGCTCTGGATTCCTTTTAATAACACACAGCAGTGCTAAAATAGACTTAACAGAGCGAGAGGTCTGTTATCATACCCGGTGTGAAAATGGCTTCATGAATCTGATACCATTTTTAAATTCAGGGGCTTCCTCTGTCAGAGAATGAAGCTTGAATATTATTTTTCTTGTGTGTCTGTCTCCTTCTGCTACTTGACCTTTTGTTTCTTTCTACTCTATGTAGAACCAATCCATCTCTCTTAGCAAACCCCAAGAAGATCCTTATGCGAACCCCATATCTAGCCTTATGTGAACCATCCAGTAACTCCCAGTGAACCTTCATACATCCCAACACCTACAACTGCCCTTAGCAGCCTCCTTGCCTAGTGGGACTTACTACCGGTGCTATTCAGGACCTAAGAGAACCTCAGCACAGCTACCTTCCGAGAACCTTATCTCCAGGGTGAGAGAACTTTATCTATCTTCTTGAGAGAACTTCGGCACAGAATCGTTCAAGGAACACAGATTGCAATTACAGGCAAGTAGAAATGAGAATCATAACATATGCACAATTCAGAGACAATATTCAGAGAACATAATATGCTTGCGGAAGTCTTTATATTAAAATAGAGAGCTTGAAGCTCTGATGCCAGGGTATACAATAATGAGTAGGATGCTCAGAGAAGAATGCTCTTACTCGCTCACACAACACACTTACAGACTTATGCAGAATTGCATACACACAAAATGACTCAAAAGCTCAGACAGAAGGGAGCTTTAGAAAGACTCGGACTGACTAGCTTACTTGAACTCTAAAACAAAACTCCTCCTAGAGAATGAGCTCATCATCTCCTTATATACAAATTTGTGGAGAAGGGAATCATTTTGATGACATGACTTCAGACCCTACATGTTTTCCACTCAATCTTCTTTATCGATTTGGTGGTAGAAATCGTGCAAGATCCTTCCATGAAGCCATGAATCCATGACTTTAAAACGGTAACAGAGCCATGACGCCATTTTCGCGTTGGGTATGATAATAGACCTCTCGCTCTATTAAGTCTATTTTAGCACTGCTGTGTGTTATTAAAATGAATCCAGAGCCGTATCAAGAGTCACGAGCCTTTGAAAGACAAGGATTCCACTCTTGCGACTCACTCTAAAGCTATATCAGAAGTCTCGGGCCTTTGAAAGACAAGGTTTCCACTTCTGCGACTTCCTGAAAGAGTTACTAGTTTCTTCCTGAGTAGTCGGCCATGAGCCTATCTGAAATCTTCTCTCTCCAGAGCAGAGGACTAAGATTAAACGCCATGCTTTTCTGTGCAGTTATAGTAATCTCTACTACAACAATAAATGGATTCTTTAGTTTCTTTCCGTGAATTACAAAATGTTGAAGATCACAGTAATTCTGGAAGAGAATCTATTAGTAGTTTAGAATCTATGTTTGCAAATAATAGATTGCATAGTCTGAATTATGTCAGTATTGAAGAAGTTGAAACTCAGCCTCAAGCTGCTTGGAAATTACCTATTATTTCTCCCAGCCAAGTATATAAATATCTAAACATGTTTCACCTTAAGGTTGTCTCGAGACTTATAGTAAAAGAATCAGTCAGTAGAATACAACAAAATAGTGATGTCAGTTAGACTATTCCCCTGATAAATGTCAAAGAAGTCCATAATGAAGCTAAAAAACATGGAACAAACTATGTACATTTTGGATGTATCAAAGTTGGAATTAGCCCCTTAGTCCACAAAGGCATTGATGCCTATGCTCTATGTACAGTCAGAGACATGACACACAACAAATTTACTGATTCTTTAATAGGAGGGATTGTAGCCCCTCTCTCTAATGGTCTTGTTTACTTTGATTGTTTTCCAAACTTCTCTGTATATACTTTTGATGAGAATCTTGGGGATATACTAAAACTATAGATCAAAACTAATAGATTTGATATGTGCCAGACTAGAACAAATATATCAATACAAACTAGGGGATGTTTTAGGCATACAAATACCCTATATCCCGCAATCCTACATACCCCTAGTCGGACTTCACAATCTAGTACTCTAGTCATGAAAGACCCCCTAAACCAAAAAATGGAACATCAAACCATAAGATGGGAAAACCTTTCTTTCCCCACAGATTGGGTCATAGACACACCAAAAGTTCCTATCCCTAGATCCATTACCTCAGCCCAAATAAAAGAATCTGCATCTTCTGTAGTCATATCTTTTCCACAAAAATATCTTTCAAGAAACAACTCTTCAGTCTCTTCTTCATCATCCACCTCATCTTTTTGTTTGCATCCCTCACTCCATTCCTTAGCAAATTCAATTGGTCATGTTCCTTTTGCAGTACAATGCCTAGATTTTGGAAAATTAGTTACTCTATCTACTCTTTCTGCATTCAAAGAGGATGATCAATTACAGTTTGAACATGTTAACAACAACCCACGAACAAACCTTCCACCCCCACATTCTACTGCAAAAGAACCCTGCTCACATCCACAGTGTTCTGAATTTCCTTTTCCCCATGAACCACATATTCTTGTTGTACAGACATATACTTGTACAGAAATTGATAGAATATGCCAAAACGATATCCCAGAAGATCTTAAGAGACCCTCTGCTCCTGAAATCAGAAAATTTCTCTCTTTAATGAAGGGTTGTAACAAAAATAGAGTAAAGTCAGAATGGATGAAAGATATGTTAAATTTGGATCTCTTTACTCATCCAAGAGTAGAAGCCTTTGCTGAAAGCAGCTCAACTGAAGAAAAGATAAATCTATCCAAAGAATGGAAAAATTATATGGATAAAGAAGATATGTTTATCTCCTTCTATGAATGGAAGAATCAAAGAACATTTTTTCCAAAAATTCTTCAAAAGAAGGTCTTAATGCCACAAACAACAAAACTTATTTGGTGTTCTGTCCAGAAACTTTCCATCCCAGACCTAGGAAAGGAGATTAGTAGACTTAAAAAGTTTATCAAAGAAAAAGATGAACAAGTCTTGCAGATCCAACACCAAAAATTTCATATCCTTATTGATCTGAAAATTCAAGGAATACCTTTCCATTTGAAAACATTGTTGGATACAAGATCTGATCTCAATCTTTTAAATAAAGACATTATTCCTGTAACTTTATGGCAGAAGACTCAAGCGAGTGTGGTTGGACTTGGAAATATCCCAACAGAAATCTCCTTCCAGGTCCCTGAAGCTACCCTTTGTTTCAAAAATTATTGCCTCCATCTAAAATTTCTACTAGCAGATATATCGATAGCCTGCATTCTAGGAACACCATTCCTTGCAGCTGTTGAACCTCATGGATCTACTATGCTAGCAGATAACAGGCCTAGTTATTTTATCACCATCCCTTCTGGAAACAAAAAAGTCATCATAGAACTGTCTTTTGTTTCTACTCCCGGAACTTCTGATATGGTACAAACCATAAAGAATAAAATCTTCAAGATTGAAGAATTAAAGGAATATCAAACTGGGATTAGGATAAAAGAACAACTGGGCAAAGATGCAATACAGGAAAAAATTCTTCTGCTAAAGCAAGAATTTATTGACTCGGTCTGCTCAAAAAATCCTACAGCTTTCTGGAAGCAAAAGAAACATGAAGTTTCCCTTCCATACAAATAAGACTATCAAGGGAAACCATGCAGAAGCAGAGCCATTCCCGTGAATGTTGAATATCAAAAATTGTGTACAGAAGAGATAAAGGGTCTCCTCAAAAAAGAATTGATCAGAGAATCTACTAGTCCTTGGAATTACTATGGGTTTTATGTGAATAAACATTCTGATCAAGTAAGAGGCATTCCTATATTAGTTTTAAATTACAAGCCTTTGAACAAAGTCTTGGCCGATGACACATACCCCATCCCCAACAAAACCAGTTTGGTTACAAGAATTTCTGGTGAAAAGATATTCTCAAAATTTGATTTAGAATTAGGCTTTTGGCAAGTAGCTATTAAAGAAGAAGACAAATTCAAAACAGCCTTCAATGTTCCAGCAGGACACTATGAATGGAATGTCATGCCATTTGGCTTAAATAATGCACCATCCAAGTTTCAAAGGGTGATGGATGATACTTTAAAGCCATACTTTAACTGGATTATTGTATATATTAATGATATACTCATATTTTCATCCTCTGTAGACCAACATTTTAAACATCTAAAGAAATTCTTACAGATAATCAAGCAAGCAGGCCTAGTATTTAAAAAAAAAAAAGCTTGAACTATTCAAAACAGAGATTAAATATCTAGGTCATACAATAAAAAATGGGGAACTTAATCTACAAACACATGCTGTTGAATTTGCTGATAAGTTTCCTAATAAGATAACTGATAAAACTTAGTTACAAAGGTTCTTGGGCAGCCTAAACTACATCATTCATTTTTATAAAGGTTGTGCCCAAGATAGAAAAATATTAAATGATAGGTTGAAAACGGATCCAAGTCCTTGGACAGAAGCACATTCTCAGGCAGTAAGAAATATAAAAGCCAAGGCCAAAAATCTTCCTATACTGTACATTTCTGACGATGATCTTCCCAAAATAGTTGAAACAAATGCTAGTAACATTGGTTGGGGAGCAGTCCTTAAACGGGTCAGAAATGAAGGAAATAAGAAAAAAGAAGAAATTATTCAGTTTGCTTCTGGTCTCTGGCAAGCAGCAGAAAAAAATTATTTACCTTTAGACAAAGAAATTAAAGCAGCATTAAATGCTATCCAAAAATTTGAAATTTATCTCATTTACAAAAAGTTTATTTTAAGAATTGATGTTGCTGCTATGAATAAAGTCTTAAATAAAGACATAAAATCTCCTAGTGACACTAAATTTGCTAGATGGAAAGATTTGTTCAGCAAATTTGATTTCTCTATTGAACATATTAAAGGAACTAATAATTCTATCCCGGACTTTTTAAGAATATAACATCTACAAAACTTTTGCCTAATCATCTATGTATAGCTCAGGAATGGTACAGAAATACTGGTTAATATTCCTGACTCTTTAAATTGGGAAACTTATGAGTCTGAATGGAGACCTCATTGGGATCTTAGAAGCACAAAAATTCTATCTCAAACAACTCATCTTGCATATTCAAATATAGTACCAGAGGTAAGAGGAAGAAGAACTCCAAACGTACTAGCCCCTATAATTGCTAGAGCCATTGAAAAGGCAATTGAAGCACAAGAAGCTCTAACATATACATTCCATGATATTGATCTCATCTGGGATATTAGGGATAACATGGGTAATAATCAACAGTATTTTTGCCTAAATAGACCAAGATTATTATACCATTGGCCTGAAAGAAATCCAAACATAAATTTCCCAGAAACGGATTTCAATTATCCATCTTATAAAGCATTGTGGTGGAATTTTATCCAGCAAGAAGAATTTCTCACTTTGGTGAAATTTGGAAATGTCAATACAGCCACTTCCGGAAGACCACCTCTTTGGCTTGCAAACTGGTGGAAATATTTTGGTTTAAACAAAGGAGCAATTGATCCAAGAATTCTAAATTCCATATCTCCTTTACAATCAATCCAGAATCTTTTTGAATTTGGACCAAACAAGGGAGAACTATTATGCCTTTTTATATTATATCATTTCCAATGGGCAGTAAAGGTAAAAACCATTGTTCAAATTCTAAATGGCCAACCATTCATTGCAAGAAATATATATACCAAATCTTGGGATACGATAAATTACCCTCAAAGATTTTCAGCTCATATTGAAAATGATTAAAGACTGACAAGTAGTATCTATCGGTTTCTGTGGGTTGACGATACCAACCTCCACAGTGTAATCCATGTCTATTCATGTCTAAATGGTCGACAGTGGTGTCATTCAGGTTTAGTGGGTTGCCGTAACCAATATCCACTTTGTAATAATGAGTACCTTGGTGTAATAATAAGTATCTTGGAAACTTGGAGCACTTCTCCAACTTCTGGCGTGGTTTGACCCACATTTCCAAGATTCTTCTATACGTGTCATCTTATGTTTGTCTTCTGGTTGGGAAATCTTGCACGACCACCCTGTCAGATCTACTATTGAATATACTTCTTAGTGGAGAATAAAGGTTTTGATTTGGTCGGAAGAATCTTACACGATTGCTACCGCCAAATCCATAAAACAGATTGAGTGGAAAACATGTAGGGACCGAAGTCATGTCATCAAAATGATTCCCTTCTCCACAAATTTGTATATAAGGAGATGAGGAGCTCATTCTCGGAGAGGATTTTTTTTTTAGAGTTCAAGTAAGCTAGTCAGTCCGAGCCTTTCTAAAGCTCCCTTATGTACGAGCTTTTGAGTCATTATGTGTGTGTGCAATTATGCATAAGTCTGTAAGTGTGTTGTGTGAGTGAGTAAGAGCATTCTGCTTTGAGCATCCTACTCATTATTGTATACCCTGGCATCAGAGCTTCAAGCTCTCTGTTTTAATATAAAGACTTTCGCAAGCGTATTATGTTCTTTGAATATTGTTTCTGAATTGTGCGTATGTTATGATTCTTGTTTCTACTTACTTGTAATTGCAATCTGTGTTCCTTGAATGATTCTATGCCGAAGTTCTCTCGAGAAGATAGATAAATTTCTCTCACCCTGGAGATAAGGTTCTTGGAAGGTAGATGTGTCGAGGTTCTCTTAGGTCCTGAATAGCACTGGTAGTAAGTCTCACTAGGCAAGGAGGCCACTAAGGGTAGTTGTAGGTGTGGGGTTGTCTGAAGGTTCGCTAGGAGTTACTAGATGGTTCACATAAGGCCAGAGATGGGGTTCGCATAAGGATCTACTTGGAGTTCACTAGGAGAGCTGGATTGGTTCTACAGAGAGTAGAAAGAAACAGAAGGTCAAGTAGTAGAAGGAGACAGATGCACAAGACAAACAATCTTCAAGCTTCATTCTCCGACGGAGGAAGCCCCTGACTTTAAAATGGATGATAACAGACCTCTCGCTCTGTTAATTCTATTTTAGCACTATTGTGTGTTATTAAAAGGAAAACAGAGCCGTATCAAGAGTCACAAGTCTTTGAAAGACAAGGTTTCCACTCTTGCAACTCACTAAGCCGTATCAGAAGTCTTGGGCCTTTGAAAGACAAGGTTTCCACTTCTATGACTTTCTGAAAGAGTTACTAGTTTCTACCTGAGCAGTCGGCCAGGAGCCTATCTGAAATCTTCTCTCTCCGGAGAAGAGGACTAAGATTAAACGCCCTGATTTTCTGTGCAATTATAGTAATTTATTTCCTTCAGTTGTGTAACCAAGAGGCATTACCTTGGCTTGGGGACCAAATGATGGTAAGTTCATACCGCTAAATACCTATGATCATGATACGATGGCTCGTGATGAGACCTCCTATCCTCCAACTAACCCCTTAAGCATTAACTATCATTTCTTTTTGTAGGTCCCCCATTTCTTATAGAGAAGTGTTTCATTTATTTCTCAAGGGTCCCTAGGTGAAGCATATGGAAGGTCTATATTTAGGCTTTTATATTTCTATCCAACAATAATCCCTCTGGGCCTTCAGCCCCTTCTTCACATGAAATGAGGTACATGCCCTTCTTCGGTCACTAAAGTCAAAGGGTCTAGAAGAAGACAATACAATGGGAGTGTAATGAGTGGAAGTTGGTAAGTATGGTTGGAATGGTATGATATCCCCTCAAAGGACCCCCAGTTGCAAACCTTCCCCAAAGGTTGGCCACTTACTAGGAAATCTATGACACTCACCAAGGTGAAACAAGGTCAAAAGCATAATTTCCAAGAAGACATTCTATAATCAAAATCATTTCAAATACAACATGTTTAAATTCCTTAAATATTAGGGTGATTACCTACCACAATACCTCACTTGTACCACATGGAGAAAGACCCATATCCCTTCCAGAAGCTAGCTGGTATGGTGGATGCGCTGAAAATGGATCAAAATGTGGTGATAGAGCGGGATTCCATATGTGCAAGTGGATATTGTTGGTCATGTGGTATCTCAACACTCCGTATCTACAACCTGAGGGCCTCGAGACATCATCTCTTTAGTGATCCCAAAAAAGGGGATAACACAGTGCTTTAGTGAATCTTTTCCAGAGAAATAACCTGAAGATGAAGATGATCTTGAGAAACAAACTCAAATCACAAGTTGCATTCCTTTCCACCAGCACAATCACCAAGAGTGCGTGGTACTTGGACAGTGGTGCATCACATCACATGATAGAATAACAAGAATTATTCAGCAGTCTAACTGAGAAGGACTCAAGGACCCATGTGGAGCTTGGTGATGATGCCAAGTATGTAGTGAAAAGGGTGAGGGAACTATCTTTTTCCAGCTTGATTTAGGTATTTTGTTTGAATCTCAGGATGTGTTATATGTACAAGGACCAAGGAAGAATTTTCTCTCGATCTCAGCTATGGAGGACAGGGTTTTTCCATTATATTTCATCAAGGGAAAGTACTCATACATAAAAATGGAGCTATCCCTGACACGGTAGTGAGAATTTTGGTTAGAAAGGGAAATATATACAGTTTGTAGGGAAAGCCTATTCAAGACTTGGTACATGACAGTGAAAACCTATGTGATTTACTGTAAGCTTTAAACATATCAAATAAATAAATGCATACATATTCTTAAGCAAAATATAAATTTATCAATGGCTCATACACATAGTACACATAGATTTATGCTGGAAACCCTTATCCGGGAGAAAACCAACATTCCTTGGTGTCACACCTATCAACTCTTCATTGTATTAATTTCAAAATTTTCAATATAATATATACAATATTTTAGGTATTCTGCAACTACCAAAACCCTAATGCCTTAATCCAGGATTAATTTAGAAAACTGCTAAAAATAGCGAAAAACGCTAAAATAGAAAAAATTGTCTAAAAACAATTTGGGGTGCTACCCAAACACTTCGTGTATCCAAGGGAGGGAAATATTATCCCCCACCTTGCGTAGTGCCTGACGCACACATACACCACTACTAGGGAGGGATCGTCAAACACGATCATCAAATCTGATGTACTCACACACACACACATGCAAAGAATATAACACCTACCCAACATTCTCCCACTTGTTGTTTTCTTTGTATATAGGGAGTCACATAATTACATAGTTAGCAATCTAGGGTAGTAATTACCATTGTTTCTCTACACTAGGAGAACTTCTCGATGCTCACATACTTTGTCAATGAATCTGCAACATTCTTCAAAGTGTTAACCTTCTCCAAGAACAACTTCTTGTCTTCAACCATGTCTCTCACAAATTGATATTGGACATCAATATGTTTTGTATTTGAATGATAAGTTGGATTCTTAGCCAAGAATATTTCTCTTTGGTTGTTGCAATATAATATTACTTCTTGTTGTACCAACCCAATACCTGAACACAATCTTTGTAACCATACTACTTCCTTTCATGAATGAGTGGTTTCCATATATTCAGCTTCTGTAGTTGAGAGTGCCACTACCACTTGAATTTTACTCATCCAATTGATTGCTCCTCCAAATAGGTTAAACACATACCCACTTGTAGATCTTCTGCAATCTAGATATCCAACCTAGTCTGCATCAACAAACCCATGTATGTCCAACACTTTTTCCAATCCTGGTCTTCCTTGGCAGCATAATCCATAATTAGAGATGCCACACAAATACCTGAAAACCCTCTTTATTGTTGCCCAATGCTCCTTCCCTATTTTTGATATATACCTGCTCAAAACTCCCATTGCATGTGCAATTTTTGGTATAATACAGAACATTGCATACATGAAGCTCCCAACCACACTAGCATATGGAAAATGGGACATGTCCTCTTCCTCTTCCTCTTCCTCTTCCTATGTCTTGGGACATTGATCTACAAATAACCTTACACCTACAGGAGTAGGAACCTTGACTGGTTTACTTTTCTTCATTTTAAACCTATGTAATATCGTCTCAACATATTTTCTCTTATTCAACTAGAGTTTATTGTTTGCACGATCTCTTTTAATCTCCATTCCTAAAATGAAGTTAGCAGCACCGAGATACTTCATGTCAAATTTGGAGGATAGTTGTGATTTCACCTCCTTGATAACATCCATGTTATTTACTACCAATAACATGTCATCGACATATAACACTACATAAATGAAGTGATTACCAACCTTCTTTGAATATACACATTGAGCAACCCTACTTCTCACAAATCCCAGTCCAAGGATGAATGTGTCAAAATTTTGGTACCACATCCTAGGTGATTGCTTCAAACCATATAGTGACTTCTTTAGATTATAGACCAAATCTTTCTTTCCCTTCACTGCAAAGCCTTTTGGCTACTTCATGTATATTTCTTCTTCCAAATCCCCATGTAGGAATGTCATCTTCACATCCATCTGTTCTACTTCAAAATAAAAAGCAGCAACAATAGATAAAAGAAATATAATAGAAGTTAACATGGAAACATAAGAAAAAATATTACCAAAGTCAATTCTCTCTACCTAGGAATAACCTTTTTCTATTAACCGAGCTTTGTATTTCCCCACTTTTCCTTATGCATTCAACTTTTTCTTAAACACCCATTTGTTTCCAATGGCCTTTCTTCTAGCTGGAAAATCAACTAGATCCCATGCCTAATTCTTATCCAAGGCATCCATATATTCAACTATGGTCTTCTTCCATAGTTTACTGTCCTCTGAATTCACTACTTCCCTGACAGTTCTCGGGTCATCATTAGTGATAGATAAAGAAAAATTAGTATGAAAATCAGGTGGACTATACCTTTGTAGTTGCCTTCTTTCCCTCATTGATCTCCTCAATGAGGTTCTTCTTCTTCTTATTCATCTTCTTTCATTGATTCAGATTTTTTATCATCCAACTCAAACTTTCTTTTCTCAGGTTCTTCTTGCATTGGTAGGAATTTTTGTTTGGGAACATCTTTAACCTCTCTAAAAACAATGTCCCAACTATACGCAATTTTCTTATTTTATGGGTTCCAAATATTATAACCTTTCATACCATCTTTATAACCAATAAAGATACACTTTTCAGCTTTATTATCTAGCTTAAACCTATTTTCCTTTGGAACATGTATATAAGCATCACAACCAAACACTTTGAGATGTTCAAGAGAGGGTCTCTTACCAATCCATACCTCATGCAATTTTTTTTCCATTAGTGTTGATGAGGGTGATCTATTTACCATGTAACTATTAGATTTGGTATCTTAGGGGTACTTTTGCATTGGAGACACTCAACACGTGGAAGTGATCGAGCATATTTCTCCCTAGTGACTTTATAATGTGTTTTTATAAAGTGACTTTATAAAACGATTTTATAAAGTTAAGTTGAGCTTTTATTTTTTTTAATGTGTAAAAAGTGACTTTATGTGGTTGTGAGTCACTTTAGTGACTTAAGTGACCTCCATGAATGATTAAGTCACGACCATTGATCTCATGAGGGAAATGTTTTATCTTGACCATCAATATCATTGGAAGACTAGGGGTTAGGGAAGTTACACTTTGAAAATTCATAAGGGTAGCATTAGTGGAGAAGGGGGACACACACTTTGAGTATACCTTGGAGGGAATGTGAAGAGGCACATTTTCCAAGAGAATTTTTTGAGCTTGGAGGGAAAGAGAGGCAAAAAGGGAGATTTGAATGCATCCCTAGGGTGAGTGTAATGTCCCCCACCTCTTGATGAAGAGCGATGGAGAGACTCAGTGGTCTAGCTTTCCCCACTAGACTATAGTGTCAGGTATATTAGGGACAAAGTTAATCAGGAATTGTAATATTCTAAAGTTAAGTTGACTTTGTGGAAAAAGGGTAACTCAACGAAGAAAAAGAAAAGATGAGTTAGGTTAAGATTTAACCCTAGGGGTAAAGCTAACTCAATGAAGGAATATATTGGAGATATAAAGAAAAGGGTAGGGTGCAGTCCTTATTCATTCTAGATTATTATCTTATTTGCATTGGAGCTCTTGAGCATAATCAATTTTGAGGGTTTTGAGTCTAAAACCCTAGAGATCAACTCGATGGTGAAATATCCCACCTTCCTTGATCCAGGATTGGTCCCATAGGTGAAATAATCCTCCCACACCATTCTATAGTGTTGAAGGTTGGTTCTACATGCATTTACCAAGCTAGGTCGCAACCCAAGGGAGTTTCCAGCTAGGGGGGGCACCATCTTGGAGGTTTTAGTGTGATTTGGAGGAAGCATGGGGCATTCAGAGAAAGTAACACCTGGGTTCTCTTCGGAGGGTCCATGGAATCATTCCTAGTCTATTCTGGAGGAGTTTATCCTGGTAGTTTATTTATGTGAGCTTGCCACAAATTGAAGAGGAAGAGGGAGCTTTGCAGAAAGGGATTTTCAGTGTTTGGAGGCTCAAATCTTCATAGTTTATCTTGAGACTTCAGCATCGTGGTAGCAGTGGTCCTATATATGATCTGACGGAGTTTGGTGGCATTTGGAGGTTCCTAGAGGGTAGAATGTACCCTCTTTGACTTTATCAAACCAGGGAGGAAGCAATCCAGTTTAGGGATTTCCTATTTGGAAGAGAAACATTGCTCAGATCAACTTGAGGTTGGATCCAGAGGTTTCTATCATCCCGATCTACATTCTAGGCGATTTTTGAAGGATTTGGAGGTTAGGAGAGGATAGGATGAAACTTGAGGGTTTGGCAGCATCCAGAGCAGGGTGTAACTTATCCAGTTGGGGAGGTTTGACAATGCATTGGTTAGGTTCTTCTATATTTAGCCAGATCTGCTTGTTGGTTGCCTTTGGAGGCTTGGATATCTTCTCTTATAGCCTTTGGGAGGCATTCATCTTATATTTTTCTTCTTATTGTATTGGCTAGCAACCCATTTTGTTATTATTGGGTTTTTCTTCTAGATATGCATATCTCTTGTGTACGGGGTCTCCTTACTATCTAAATAAAGGTCAGATATGACATTGTGATTCTTTATTGGTGTTCTTATATCTTTGTCTTGTTTATGATTGTATGATTCATATCTATTGGCCTATCAATATTGAATAATCCCATGCACATCTTATAGAAACACCTGCAAACACATGAACAAACATAACAATAATAAAAAGTTAATGTTCTAAGAAAAACATTTGGCTCAGTCACATTATAGTGGTATCAAAGCTTTGATCCTCCCATCCAGTGGGGATTAGCGCATGCAGAAGTTCAGTGGAATTTACATGGGCGGAAGAAGGAAATAGACAGGTGGGACATAGTCCGAAATGGAAGGATCAAGTGAGGACAGTGAGCCACGGGTTCTTGCAGGGTTCGCTAAGGAGTTGAAACACTCCATAAAAGTGACACAGAGCACCCTTATGTATCATCTATAGTATAACTAGGAAACAATACATATGGGATAGGTGGATATGATAGAAGCTCTGAGAAAGGTAAGTGAAATCCAGGAGAGGGTATCACAACTTTTGATGCAGATGACTCATGGAGGGAAAGGTCTGGAAGTTTATGCCAAAAGACAGGCTAGTGGATCTCATGGAGGGACTATACAACAGTAAGAGCACAACCCCCATTATCAAACTGAGCGATGGAGATATGGAGGAGGTGCACCACTGGGACAGACATACAACAGGACCACTCCTAGACCCTATCTACCCACATTCTTGGATACTCAACCACAACACAACTATGAGGATGAGATTGAGGATAATTTTGAGCAGTATGTCAAGGAGTATCATGCCTTAAGTGTAGGATTTCAGAGACAGGTCACACTAGATCAGTTTTGCGTGATCAAATTTTGGGGCAAACCGAAATAGTATCAAATTCCCAACTATGAACTGGAGCGTAGGGCAGGAAAAATAGAAATCCCTTATTTTGATGGATCTGCTAAGGTGACAGCACAAGCATGGGTTCAGAAGCTCGATACCTACTTAG
Source organism: Picea engelmannii (assembly GCA_009831015.1). NCBI lineage: Eukaryota > Viridiplantae > Streptophyta > Pinopsida > Pinales > Pinaceae > Picea > Picea engelmannii. The sequence goes on from ML856526.1 coordinate 22,132, forward strand.
AGCTTAACCCCATGAAAGAGATGGATGCCATCAAATTTTCCATGTACTTAGATGGCAAGGCTCATGATTGGTGGTATCATGGGTTAACCACATTGAGACACAATCATATTACATCTTACACAGAGGCTCATTGGCAGATTTGACCAGGGGGATCTGGAGCTACCTTTTAGGGATCTCACACAACTTAGACAAATAGGATCACTGAAGGCTTACATAGAGGAGTTCTAGATGTTGGTAATGATGGTACAAGATGTGTCTCAAACGATACTTATGATTCTTTTCACAGAATGTTTGATGGAACCCTTGAGGGGTTGGGTCAAGGCCTTTAAGCCTACCAACTTCCATGATGCCATCTGGAAGACAAGAGACTTAGGTTCAGTAGCTAAGAAGAGATTCGCCCCTAGACCTCCCAATTAAGGGGGTAGAGAGAAAATATCTCCTATTAACCAAGGGGGAAGAGACCCAAGGGGGTTTGACTAAGGAAGGGTAGGATGGATGATCCCACTAGGAGGGAGCCGAGGAGGAAGCAGTTGTGTTTCACTTGCAAGGAACCATGGGACCCAACACACAAGTGCATGGGTAAGGGAAAATCCCACTACATTGAGGTGATCTCAAATGATGAGGGGAATGAGGATTTTAGCCAGATATAGAAATGTAGGCCAAAACTCCAGGATAGACAGAAGAAGAGCATGCTAGTCACGTCCCTGCAATAGATGAGAAGGTAACCATTGGATCCATCAGTGGGGTACAAAAATTCAACACCTTCATGGTGAGAGGGGTGCTACAAGGGCAGAAGGTTTCAGTCCTCATTGATGGAGGTGCCTCACACAACTTCATTGACTCAGCATTACTACAAAGAAGGCACATACCGACAGTGGAATTTGAGGGATTTCGTGTGGAGGTAGTAGGTGGACACACCATGCCTTGTGATAGGTACATCCCAGGGATGAAACTCACTTTGGGCAGACATGATTTGGCACAAGATTTCTATGTGATGGATCTTCCAGACACCAACATCATCCTAGGAGTACAGTGGCTTAGTACATTGGGGCCAATCACCACAAACTACAAAACCATGGAAATGTCTTTCACAGAAGAAATAGGAAAGAAGGTGGTTCTTAGGGGTATGATGGGAAACACACCAAGGGTGGTGATAGAAAATCACATGGAGTCCATCTTCCGGAGAGAATACATCGCTTATGCAACAGAATGCATAATTTCAATTAGAGTGGAAAAAAAGGGGGAAACACACTACACACCAGAAATCTAGAAAATCATGGATATGCACAGCAAGATCTTTGAACCTATACCACCAGGAGCACCACCAGATAGGGGGTTTGAGAACATCATAGAGTTAGAGGAGGGTGTGAAACCTGTCATCACCACACCTTACAGGCACCCCAAGAAGTACAAGGACAGAATTGAAAAGGCAATTAAGGAATTGTTGGATATGGGTCAAAACAGGCCGAGCTCTAGTCCCTTTGCATCTTCAGTCGTGCTAGTGGAAAAGAAATATGGAACAATGCACATGTGCATAGACTATAGGGCCATAAACAAGAAGACCATAAAAAACAGATATCCCATCCCACAGATTGATGATCTATTGGATGAGCTCCACAGTGAAATATATTTCACTAAGATTGAATTGCACTCTGGCTATCACCAGATTAAAATGAGGGAGCAAGATATTTCCAAGACTACTTTCTGATGTCACTATGGACATTATGAGTTTCTAGTCATGCCTTTTGGGTTGACTAATGCACCAGCCACTTTCCAATCGTGCATGAATCATTTGTTCAACAAGAAGCTAAGGAAGTTCTTATTAGTCTTCTTTGATGATCTACTGATGTACAACAAGATTTGGGAGGAGCACCTTCAGCATGTGGAACAGATTTTGACTATTATGGAGGAGCAATCCTTATATGCCAAGGAGTCTAAATGTGAATTTGGGATGACATAGGTCCTTTACTTAGGACACATTATTGGAGTAAAGGGGGTACAGGTACATCAAGAAAAGATACAATCCATCATCGATTGGCCCACACCAAAGACACTCACTAAGTTGAAGGGGTTTTTGGGCATCTATTGTTATTACAGGAGGTTTGTCAAAGGATTTTATCAACTTTGTGCACCTTTGACTGATTTGACCAAGAAAGGGGCCTTCAAATGGAACCCAGAAGCACATGCCACCTTTGAAAAAATGAAGAAAGTAATGAGTACATGCTCGGTATTGGCCCTTCCATATTTCACACAACCCTTCACAGTAGAGTGTGATGCATCAGGGGTAGGCATTGGCTTCGTACTTATGAAAAAAATGCACCCAATTGTCTATGAAAGTCGAAAGTTGAGAGGTCCTGAGCTGCTCTACACCATCTATGACAAAGAAATTCTAGCCATCATACATGCATTGGCTAATTTCAGGCAGTATTTAGTTGGAGAAAAATTTGTTGTGAGGATAGATCACAACAGCCTCAAGTACTTCCTAAACCAGAAGGAATCGAATGAGAGGAAACAAAAGTGGGTGAGCTAGATCCAAGCATATGACTTCGACATAGAATTTGTCAAGGGGAAGAATAGCATGTGGTAGCAGACGCTTTGTCCAGAAAACCATCGGTTTATGCCATAACTGATATTTCAGTGGACTGGAAGGCCCACCTCTTGGTGGAATATTCAAAGAACAAATTTGCTTGTGAAGTAATGGATGGGCAAGTGATAGATGACAATTTCAGGATTATGGATGAAATCATTTACTACAAGGGACAAATTTTCTTGTTTCCTGAATCAACCTTCAAGGCCAAGGTGTTACGGGCATTCCATGATTCACTAGTAGCAGGGCACCAGGGGATCGTTAAGACGTACAAACAGGTACGGGAGAGGTTTTCTTGGAAGGGTCTAAAAGAATATGTGATGAGCCACATCAAGGAGTGCAACACATGTCAGGCCAAAAAATATGAACACACTCACCCAACAGGACTACTACAACCACTTCCCATTTTGGAGCAGAAGTGGGAGAGCATATCCATGGATTTCATCACAGAGTTTCCCAAGGTACATGGAAATGACTGCATTTTCGTAGTAGTGGACAGGTTGACGAAGTTTGCACACTTTTTTTCCATTTCCACAGATTTCAGTGTAAAATAGGTTGCGGACCTATTCTTCAGGGAAGTTTTCAGATTGCATGGGTTTCCCAAAACCATAGTGAGTGACAAAGATAGTAGGTTCATGAGAAATTTTTAGCAGGATCTCTTCAGAATAGTAGGTACGACCATGACACCTAGTACCAGTTATCACCTGCAGATGGATGGCTAGACAAAGATAGTCAAAAAATGGGTTGAAGGCTACCTCAGAAACTATGTGGCAGGACAATATGAGGCATGGATCAAATGGCTTCACTTGGGGGAATACTGTTACAACACCACTCATCATATGTCCATTGGTATGCCTCCATTCAGAGCCTTATATAGTTATGACCCTCTCTCCTTTGTAGAGATTGCTTTTGGTGACAGCAGGGCTCCCATGGTTCAGGACTGCATTCAACAGAGTCAAGACATCCTCAAGGAATTCAAGGATCACCTACATAGGGTACATAATCAATAGAAGGTATAGGAAGACAAGTACCAATTTTAGTGCACCTTTGAGGTTAGTGACTTGGTTTATTTGAGGCTTCAACTATACCGACATGCATCAATTAAGGGAAGTGGTGCAAAATATCTCTAGCCCCGTTTCTTTGGTCCATACAGAATCAACAGGAGGGTAGGGATCATATATTATGAGTTGGATCTACCACAGGGAAGCAAAATACATAATGTCTTTCATGTTTTGTGTTTGAAGAGGGCCATCGACAAGCACATCACTCCTATTAAGAAATTTCCACCCACGGATGAAGAAGGATAGTTTTTATTGATACTAGAGGAGATACTGGAAGTCAGGGAGAGGAAGCTAAGGAAAAGAAGCATCAAAGAATATTTGGTTAAGTGGAAGAAACTAAAAGTAGAGAATGCCACATGGGAAGGAGAGTAGTTGATCTAGGAGATAGGTTCATAATTTCTTGTGGGAAATCAATTTCTAGCAGGGCATACTGTAATATCCCCCACCTCTTGATGAAGAGGGATGGAGAGACTCAGTGATCTAGCTTTCCCCACTAGACTATATTCTTAGGTATATTGGGGACAAAGTCATCCAGGAATCATAATATTCTAAAGTTAAGTTGACTTTGTGGAAAAAGGGTAACTCAACGAAGAAAAAGAAAAGATGAGTTAGGTTAAGAGTCAACCCTAGGGGTAAAGCTAACTCAATGAAGGAATAGATTGGAACTATAAAGGAAAGGGCAGGGTGCACTCCTTATTCATTCTGGATTATTATCTTATTTGCATTGGAGCTCTTGAGAACAATCAGTTTTGATGTTTTTTATTCTAAAACCCTAAAGATCAACTCGATGGTGAAAGATCCCACCTTCCTTGATCTAGGCTTGGTCCTAGAGGTGAGATAATCCTCCCACACCATTCTAAAGTGTTGCGAGTTTCTTCTACAGGCATTTACCAAGCTAGGGTGCAACCCAAGGGAGTTTCCAGCTAGGGGACGCACCATCTTGGAGGTTTTAGTGTGATCTGGAGGAAGTAGGAGGCATTTGGATAAAGTAAGACATGGGTTCTCTTCGGAGGGTCCCTAGCATCATTCCTCGTCTATTCAAGAGGAGTTTATCCTTGTTTTTTATTTTTGTGATCTTTCCACAAATTGAAGAGGAAGAGGGTGCTTTGCAGAAAGGGATTTTCAGTGTTTGGAGGCTCAAATATTCATAGTTTTGCTTGAGACTTCAACATCATGGTAGAAGTGGCCCGATCTATGATATGATGGAGTTTGGTGGAATTTATAGGTTCCTAGAGGGGACAATGTACCCTCTTTGACTTTATCAAACCAAGGAGGGGGAAATCTAGTTTAGGGATTGCCTATTTGGAAAAGCAGCATTGCTCAGATCAACTTGAGGTCGGATCCAGAGGTTTCTATCAGCCCAATCTACATTCTGGGTGAGTTTTAGAGGATTTGGAGGTCAGGAGAGGGTAGGCCAAAACTTGATGGTTTGGCAGCATCCAGAGAAGGGCGTAACTTATCCACTTGGGGAGGTTTGACAGTGCATTGGTCAGTTTCTTCTATCTTCATCTAGATTTGCTTGTTGGTGGCCTTTGGAGCCTTGGATCTATTCTCTTACAGCCTTTGGGAGGCATTTATATTTTATTGTTCTTCTTATTGTATTGGCTAGCAGCCCATTTTGTTATTATTGGGGATTTATTCCATATCTGCAGATCTCTTGTGTACGAGGTCTCCTTACTATCTAAATAAAGGTCAGATATGACATTGTGATTCTCTATTGGTGTTATTATATCTTTGTCTTCTTTATAATTGTATGCTTCATATCTAATGGCCTATCAATATTGAATAATCCCATGCACATCTTACG
>ML856527.1:0-27586 GCA_009831015.1 Picea engelmannii
ATTTATACATTGCTTTTCTTTTCTCTTCAGTTGAGTAAAACCTTGGTGAAGGTCATCAACAGCCTACAGACCTCTTTATCTTGATTTCAGTCAGAATCATTGTTCTTCAGCTCTTGTTTTTTGGGTGTGAAGTTTGTCTTTTTATTTGATTGTTTCTTTCGTTTTTCGTTTTGATTGATACGAAGGGTGTATTGTTTGTGTGTTTTTGCTTATGCTAGTTTGGTTCTCATTCATACCAAAAAGATAATTAGCAAAGATAAGCATTGTGATTGCATTGATCATCATTCATACGCAAACAATAAAGATATCTTAGTGGCTAATTGAGCATATCCAGGTAAAGAACATTGGGAGGTAGTAAAGTGGATTCTCAGATACTTGAGAGGTACTGCTAATCATGCATTATGTTTTGGAGGTTTAGAAACTGTTCTACAAGGATATGTTGATTTAGATATGGCAGGTGATAAAGATAGCAGGAGGAGTACCAAAGGGTATGTGTTTACTATAGGTGGAACAACAGTAAGTTGGATTTCAAAACTGCAAAAGGTTGTTGCACTTTCAACAACAGAGGCAGAGTATGTTGCTGCTATAGAGGCTAGTAAAGAGATGATTTGGTTACAGAGGTTTATGGAGGAATTGGGAAAGAAGCAAGAGAATAGCAGGTTGTACTATGACAATGAGAGTGCCATTCATCTTTCAAAGAACTCGAACTTCCATTCGAATACTAAGCATATATAGTTGAGGTACCACTTCATATAATCCACCTTGGAAGATGGACATTTGAAGTTGGAAAATATACACACTAGCCAAAATCCTGCAGACATGTTAACAAAGGGAGTAACCTGGGAGAAACTAAGTTCATGCTCATTTTCAGTTGGTCTTCAAGAATGAAGTTGAAGATGAGAAATTTTCCAGGTCCAAGAAGGTTCAAAGTCCAACATATAAAACAACGATGGAGTTGTTGAGATCAGTCTCCAAGTGGGAGATTGTTGGTTGTGGATCCTAATTATGTTCCTGATTCAGAGGTCCTTGCTTTCAGCCGTTTATACCCCATGAAGAATTTACACCCCAGAAGTATGTACACTCTTCCACGCGGGGGAGTGCAGAGGGGGGGTACCCCCTCTGTGGGGTTTGGGGGGGATATCCCCTTGGCTGGGGGATCTAGGGGAAAGAGGACCCTTAGCAGGGGTTCGGGGGAACTCGAAGGAAAAGTTTCCTTGTAAATGTATATTGTAATTTCACTATAAATATGTATCGTTCATTATAAGGTCGCAAATCTAATGATAGAGATTATGTTAGGGTTTTTTTTCGCTAGAAGGCAACCCTCTTTTATGAGGAAAATGCATTACGGCTATGATTTGATGGAAAATATTGTATTCTAAGAGAGGAGACTGTGAGAGAAATAAGAGGAACTTACAACGGGTTTTTCTGTAGGTTTTATCCCTTCATTTTGCTGGATAATAATAAAGGGAGGACCTGGCAATTTCTCTGGTGGACGTAGCCCACACTAGGTGAACCACGTAAATCTGTGTCTCTATTGTATTGTGTATCTTTTGTGTTTTGTTTCCGCATTTGTTTTATTTTATTTCTTCGCGGTCCTATTTTTCTAACACTTCATGCAACTAGAGCATAGTTTAGAGACTGTGTATGAAATCAGATGAACATATATAAATTGTAACCAATGAATTGACATGATTGGATACATACCTCTGAATCTTGTTAAACCTCATTTTGATAATCAAAAGGGTCAGTACAGTCTCGAGTTTCTCACTCTTCTCCTTCAGACGCTTTGGAATTCACTTACACGCAGAATGAATTTGTTCACAACGGTTCTAGAAATTTAAACAAGGATGATATTACCATGTCACATTAGCCATTCAATTTAGGTTATGAGTGAAATTTCAACAAATATGCCACCGGATCTTCATAGGAGTTTAAACCTAAAATCATCATGGGTTGATGGCGGAGGCATGGGTGGTAATGTGGTCTATTGACGATTTCAAAAATGTTGTTGTCTAATCAACACATGGGGTAGAAACTAATGCGGGATCATGCATTCACTAGTTCCTTAAATGTCCAAAATCCAATTGTATCTAATACCACAAACATCCCATCGTTACGCTCTTTTAGTTGGTGGATTAGGGGTCGGGATTGTGCTGTGAACATTTTCGTTGATATCCTCCTGCAAAAGCTTCGACGTCGATCAATCTTACTGTATAGTGATGATGTGGCAAAGATGACTCGGAGGTGTGACTAGGACTTAGGGAACCAAAAATGACTCGGGATAGAACTAGACTGTACGACCCTATTACCTGGTAAGGACACATGGTGTTCAAGACCAGCGACTTAATTCGCTCGTGTTAATCAGAGTCGGGACTTTATTTAATCCATTCGTTCTAAAACCAAATCCTAACTTGCTGACACCGAAAAGTGTCAAGGATCGACGATCGATGATAAACCTACCCAAGTGCTCTCGGATCGACTCCCTCGAGAATGTCTCGATGCCTAAAATGCATCGAAGATTGACGATCAGAGATAACTTTATCGCGGTCGAAATATTTGTTGGGATCCTTCTGGATTTTCCCTGATCTCGATAAAGTGCATTGGGCATTGGCTATCAACGATTGTTTTACGTCCTTTGTTAATGTCTGTCTTCCTCGTATATTACCAATGCCGAAGGGGATCGACTATCTCTCGAACCTTTATGCAAATAACCTATGTAAACCAAAACCGCCTTATGCCGATGCCGAAGAGGATCGACGATCAATGACTATTTTTTTTGTATGGTTCCTTTACTTACTTGAGCTATTTCCGATGCTGAACTTGAGTGCGTTAGGTGTAGTGTTTAGCTACCGATTGTTAATTCAGATGTTAAGGTCCTTTATACATGAGGTTTCGTAAGTTCAAACAAACTTGAATAGGTTAATGAAAACGAACAACTCATAAAACATTTCCCAAAATGAATTCGAGTCAGACAGTGCAGAAAATAAGTGGTACCCAAAAGATGACAAAAATTTGATAAGGATTTTTAGGGTGTGTTGGGTGCTCAAAAAATGGTGACTTACTGGGAAAAAGAAGAATCTCTGTTCCTTCCTCGGGCTCAACTAATGCATAAGATGGTTAAGAACATAACTGGTTTTGTTTATCATAGCCTCTTCTATCCTTGCATTTGAAATTCCCTGGTTGGTGAATCTGGGCCTACCTATGCGGTTTCAACCGTTATTCCACCTTCGTTTCCTTTAACCATGACCCATGCCCTCTTTTGACAAGAGTCAAATAAATCATTTATTGGCACCAGGCCTTTTAGTTATCATCCTTCACTTGCTATGGTGTTTCTCCACTGCCAGCGAGCGTCCATAGCCCCGATGGAGTCACTCAACGTCACAAACCTTTCTCCACTACCTACGAGTGTCCATAGCCCTGACAGAGTTATCTGCATACCCTCTCCTACTTTTCACTCATTTGATATGATTGATTTTATTTCGGCGGAATACCCTGAGTGAGTGGGAGAGGAGGACGTATGTTATTTTCAAAATGAGATGGTTAAGGTGAATTTTTGCTCGCTCTGTCTTGAGGTACATGAGGTCCTTTCCATCTTATTATAGTTCCCTTTAGGTCTTACCAAACCACCAGGTGGAAACTTCATCACTTTTCCAAGTTTTTTTATTTGCACAGATCAAACAAAGAACTCCTTCAAAACAACTGCAATTCTCCTAGTGCTTCTTGTGTTGTATGTAAGCATGAGTCAAGAACAGAGTTCATTATACCGCATGAACTAAGGTCAACCAATGCCTTGCTGAACGCAAACTTCAAAAGCGCAAAAAGTACTATAACAAGAAAACAAAAATGAAGGACCCCGCAGTTAGCCTACCTAAAAAACAAAATATCATGAAAACACACAATTTGTTTTTTGTAACAGGAATATTGTTTTAGGGATTAGCCATTCACCGGGAGGGAGTCAGGTTCCCCCCTCAGATTTTGCAACCGATACATGCCCACCCCAATTTTATCGGCTACCTGAAAAGGTCTAAGCCATAGATTCTGAAACTTCGAATGCTTTCCCTTCGACTCATTCACTCTGTCCCATTTCAGGACTAAGTCTCCTACTTCAAAATTCTTCTCTTTGGCCTTATGCTTGTCAAACCACCTTTTAACTATCTGCTGATGAGAAACGAACTTTTATTTTTCTTTCTCCCTTTCTTCTTCCAACATGAGGATGGTATCAATTCTTTGTTGTATAACCAATGAGGGTTGTCCTATATAATCTTGAGCAAGTTGAAGAGATGGAAGATATAGCCCATTTGGGAGAATGGATTCCTGTCCGTATACCAGAAAGTATGGGGAATTCCATATAGCTTCCTTGGGTGTTACTCTATCATCCCATAAGGCATTATGAAGTGAACTGTGCCAATTCCTCTAGTTGTCTGCAACTATTTTCTTTAATATCCTCACTAGGTTCTTATTGGTTGATTCTGCCACTCTGTTCCCCTATGGATAGTAGTTTGCAGAGTATATGATTATGATTCCTTTGTCTAAAGAAAAAACTGTTAATAGGGTGGAAGAAACGTAAGAGACATTATCGAAAACAAGGACAAAATGCATACCTAACCTTGTGATGAACTGTTGTTCTATGAATTGGATCACCACCTTTTCGTTTACATGAGTCAGAGGGACGACCTCTGCCCATTTCGTGAAATAGTATGTGGCAGTCAGTATGTATTTATGTTGTTTTGAAGAACTCAAAGTAATTTATCCTATGATATCTAACCCCCATTGCTCGAATGGTCTGGAGACAACCACATGTTGGAGTGGGATAACTGCTCTCTTTTCCTTCCCCGTGCTTATTTGACAAGTTTTACAGTTCCTAGCATATGTGTGAGCATCCCTGAACAAAGTAGGCCAATAATAGCCAACTCTGAGTATTTTTTGAGCGGTGGTATTCCCTGCAAAGTTTCCACCTGCACGAACATCATGGTGCTCCTTCAGAACCTTGTCTATGTCTTCTCGTTCAAGACATATTAAAATTACCCCATCATAATTAACACGGAAGATAACTGAATTTATGAGCGAAATTGTGCTGATTTTAGCCTGAGAGCTCTCCTTTCCTTAGGGTTTAGGTTTTCTGGGAAAGTCACATGGTGCAGGAGATAAGATAATTTCCCATACCAAGAATCTTGCCCTGGGGATACTTATGAAGCTTCAATGCACCATAATTCCAATTCATTCTCCCACCCGGGGTCTTCATTTACTTGGTCTTGGGCTTCAACTGCCATTTTACATAATCCTTGTCCCTTAACTAGTTTAGTAGGTTTTATATCGAGATCAAATTCTTGGACCACTGCCATCCAATTCCCTCTTATTTCCCCCATATCCTACTGAGTAAATAGGGATCAGACTACGGGGTGAGGCACAATGACTTTGGTGTGGTTCTTTAGGATGTAAGATATGAAGTGTTTCACTGCCTTGTACACCGCATAAGCTTGCTTGTCTATAACAGGGTAATTTAGTTCGAACCCTTGGATATTAGTTCTCATAAATGAGATCGAGTTCTCATTGTTGTCATCATCCTTCTGAGTCAATAATGCAACTAACGATTGGTTAGAGGCGAAAGTGTAGAGGAAAAAGTCTTTGCTAAATTCGGGACTTCGCAACACTGGAGCTAGAGATATTGCAGTCTTAATGCTGATGAAAGCACTTTTTCGTTCATCATCCCACTTAAATTCAACATATTTGCATATCATCTTTTGTAAGGGTTTGATAGTTTCAACGAATTCGAGGGTGAACTTTCTCACAAAATTGATTTTCCCAAAGAAGGATTGCATAGCCTTTTTGTTGTGGGGTAATGGAAGCTGGGATATAGCCCTAATCCGTTCTTGGTCTATGCGAACTCCTGCTTGAGATATAATATGACCAAGTAGTTTCCCTTCCTCGACACCAAAGATAGTTTTGTTAGGGTTTAAGGATGTATCGTATTTCCTACACCTTTCAAAAATCTGGGTTAAGTGTTGGATGTGATCTTCTCTATTCTTTGAGTACACAGTCATGTCGTCCAAATCAACTACTACACATTTGTTGATTAGTCCCCGAAATGTTATGTCCATGGCCCTTTGGAATTTTTCCCCTACGTTGATTAACCCGAAGGGCATGCGTTTATAAGAAAAGGTTCCCCAATTGGTTCAGAAGGTAGTTTTCAAATGGTCTTCCTCTAAAACTAGAACTTGGTTATAACCTGAAAAACCGTCCAGCACGGAGAAAATCTCAGAACTAGACATGGTCTGCAAGAGTTTCTCCATCGGTGGGATTGGGAAGTTGTCCTTTTTTGATGCTCTGTTGAGGTTCCTGAAATCCACACATAGACGAATCTCCCCATATTTTTTTCAGACAGGAACCAAATTTTCTACCCAAGCAGAGTGTCTAACTTGAAAGATGATTTTAGCATCTAGTAATTTTTTTAACTCCTGACACATGACGGGTTCCAGAGATGGGTGGTACTTTCAGAGCTTCTATTGGAAGGGTTTTACTCTAGGTCTTAATGATATTGTGTGTTGAATGATACGAGTATCAAAAGTTTTTAGAACTTGGTAGGACCATGCAGAAACATCTTGATATTCTCTGAAAAGTTTGAGGTAGGCCTTCCTTTCTTCTTTAGATACTATCTTGCCGAGATTTATATTCTTAGGGTTCTCCGAGGTTCCTAGGTTAATAGATTCATACATGGGACGTGAACTCCCTGTCTTTGTGTTCGTTGACCCCTTAAATCTTTCCTTCAAGTCAAAAAGGTTTTCCAAATTGGCTACCCCTTTCGGTATCATGTGAGACCTCAGTTTGTCAGTCGATTGATCTATTTTAGGTTTTTGTACATGGGGATTGGTTTCTACTAATTGATCCTGAAATATTTCATCATCAATAGCCATATCTTTAAAATTATCTAGATTAGTTAAAAAGTTTATGATCTGTTCATCTTGTTCAAATACCTTCCAATTAGAGATATTGTTGGGCACCGATGGTTTGTAGAGTAGCTCCATAGTGAACCAGGGTGCTTCATAGTCTTCTAAAGGGGATAGTTGCGAGGAAATGGTGGCTAGGGAATCAACCAGTTTGTTCTTTGTTCTAGGGATCGCTGTAATGTTGAAGGCTTCAAAATGTTCTATCAGTTTGTGCACTTCCTGTTGATAATTTTTTAGGTGGGGGGAGTTGCAGTGTATAATGTTCCTTGCTGGTCTAACAATGATTTTAGAGTCTCCGAAAACCAATAGTTCTTTAACGTTGAAGTCTATGGATTTCTTTAGCCCTTGTACTAGAGCTTCATACTCGGTGGTGTTGTTTGTGCATTCAAATTATAGTCTGCAGGACAAGAAATTTCATTTACCTTTGGCATCAATGAGGATACACCTCGCTCTTGATCCCTCTTGCGACTTAGACCCATCAAAGTACAAGGTCCAAACTTGTGAGTGAAAACCATCAATTTCTTTTTCCCTAACACTTTCCTCCTTTCCTCCTATCTGCTTCATGGTTTTTAGTGAAGGCTTGACAAAAGAGGATTTCTTCTACTGCCGTCGACAAATTTTCTTGAAAAGTCATTTCAGAGTTTTGAGTGAGAGGAACATCATATGAGAGGGGGGAGAAATTCCAAAAATCAGAGTCCCAGGAATAATTTCCTAGCACAGGGAAATCTGTCGAAGAGGGTTCGTTGAGGGTTTCTAGGTCGGTGACAATATGTTTTAAATATCTTTCCGTATTGATCCTGATCATATTTATGTGTCCATTTAATGGAAACCAAAGGTGAGCCCCGTCTGTACTAAGGTATCTGTTTAACTTCTTGGACCAATCTCGACTAAGTAGCAATCCATAAGCTTCTGGGATATCTACTACAATGATGCCAATCACTTGAATTTTTTTTGGGTGTGTTTCCATCCTGATCATGACATGTTTGATCTCTCCCATAACCTTCACCTGGGTTTTGTCTAGTTGTGTTGGCCCTTGACCAAGTTTTGAGGGATTTGGTCAAGTTTGACCTATTTTGGGACTTCGACAGCTTGTCGAAGGAGGAGCACAAGACGAAGCGAAGATCATGGGATCTCAGCCAGTTTTTGGGTTTTTGGGATTATGTAACGGGCATGGGATGTCAGCCCATGGGTTTACCCATGTTTAGGCCTATTTTGTAATGTATATATAGATGTCTAGGCAATATAGAGAGGGGGGATCTATGTGATGTAAGGATAATAAGCTAAGTGCTAAGTGAAAGTATGGTTTGTAGATTCTCTGTGCATACTATGAGAGACTTGCATATCTAGGTGCAAGGTATTGTAACAGGAAGCGAAGTGCTTTGTGTTGTAACGCAAGGAGGGAGGATCTAGTGAGGTGTGCAAATCTCCTGTCCTAGGCGAAGTAGGGTTTTGAGGCTTTGTGCTTGTAACCAATTGACTAAAGACAATAAAGAAGAATAGTTGGTGGACATAGCCCCAGGGTGGGGGTGAACCATGTAAACACTTTGTTGTTCTTCTTTGTGCTTGTCTTGATGTATTTATAACTTCTCTTGCTAAGTGCTTTGATAGGGATAGATAAATTTGCTTCTGATTTGTGCTAATAATGTGTAAGAATGTTAGATATGACCTATATGAAGTGCTTAGTGCTTGATCTACTAGATATGACCCGCCTATTTATGATAAAGTGCTTAAATACATCAAATCTAAGTGAATGATGCGGTGCTCTGCTCTATCTGCGCAGTAGTTATTGGTTGAATATTGATGAACTTTTGATGCTAAGTGATATGTTAAGTATTATAATCACAAATCTGTGTCCCAGCTAAGGTTGCAAACATTTGAGTCCTTCAACCACCCCTGCCTCTACCTCAGGTGAGACTTCATATGCTTCACAGGTGTTATTGAAAGGGCCGGTAGTTAGGGTTTTGTTGGTGCGCTGTTGTAGCGTTGAACCCTGCGTCTGCCCCTGTGCCAAAAAATGGTTCCATTGTTGGGACTTGAAACTGTGAGTGTTGGGAACTGAAGAAAAGTTATGTGCATAGATCTACTGCTGAAGTGCGTAATATCGGACCTGAAACTGTGAGTGTTGGGAACTGAAGAAAATTTCTGTGCGTAGATCTACTGCTGAAGTGCACAGTATCAGACATGAAACTGTGATTATTAGGAACTAAGAAAGAAGAAGATTTGTGCAAAGATTCGACCTGAGATTGTGAAATCTCTGTGCATAGATCTGTTTCCCTAGTGCACAACATTCTACTTGATCTGAGGAGATCTGTACCAAGAAAAGAGGTCAGATATGAAGAAAAGAGGTAATATCTGTAATCTCTGTGCTCTGATAAAGGTAAGAATAGTGAAAATTTCTAGATCTAGAAGCTTTGTGCTCTGAAAAAGTAAGATAATTGGAAATTTTTGTTTCTAAAGTATGGATCTAGGTGTGTTTGATAGATTCTATCCTAGCTTAAAAACTAGGGCACTAATAGATGAAATAAGGTTTGATATGAGTAGATCTGATAAGAATAGTGAAAGATATGTTATACCTATGCATAGAAAGAATGTTTGGAGTAACAAATGGATGCAAGATACTAGAAAGAATGTTTTGCAGG
Source organism: Picea engelmannii (assembly GCA_009831015.1). Classification (NCBI taxonomy): domain Eukaryota; kingdom Viridiplantae; phylum Streptophyta; class Pinopsida; order Pinales; family Pinaceae; genus Picea; species Picea engelmannii. Next base: position 9,584 of record ML856527.1, read on the forward strand.
TTAGCTCTTATGAGCCTAGCGCGCAGTATAGGAAAGGATGGGGATCACTTAAATGAAAGAGAGGATTAACCCTTTGTTACAATTGCATAAGACCGGGACATATTTCTAAGGAATGCCCTGGGAAAAGACCTAGTTGTCTTTGTTGTAAAGATATGGACCATGAAGTGTTGGATTGCCCTAGAATTATTGCTAAACTAGAAGGAATAAATTTGAATCAAGAAAACCCTAAGGTAGATTCAGAAACAATAGAACCCTAGAAATAATCAGAGAAAGTATTGCTACAAATGAAAGAAACCCTGAATGACAACCGACATTTCATATTATCAGAGATCTTCAAGGAAAAAGGATGCATTGAAGAAAGAATAGGAGACTTTGACATTGACTGTGTTCTAGATAAGGAAACACAAGTGAATATCATGATAGAGAGAACTTGGGAAGCTATAGGGAAGCCTACTATGATCCCTTCATTAGGAGGAATAGGGTTATTCATAGGAAAGATGATAAACCTATGTGGGAAGCTCACTCGCATACCTATGAATGTTAATGGAACTTCGACAAAAGAAGATTTTGAGATAATTAAATTTACTAAGGAAAATGCCCCATTTACCATGTTACTAGGAAAACCTTGGATTGACAGAGATAAAGCCACATGAAAGGAAGAAGAAGAAGGTTTGGAACAGAAGAAACAAGAGTTAAAATATTTCATGACTAGAAGGATCACACACTTGATTGAAGAACATGAGAACATATCGAAGCTATTTAACACTAGAGACCCGGATGTCGAAGTTGCAAGAAGACTAAAGGACCCAAAGAAGATTGAAGTACCTATCACAGACAAAGAAGAACTATTATCCTAGAACCCTAGGGAAGAATATCAATAGCGCGAAGTTACTATGTCAAAAGAAGACAAAAATCAGAATGGAAAAAGGAATACAGAGACGAAGCTCACTGGAAAGAAGGATAGAAAGTTAAGTAAGAAGAGAGCCAAGATAAATAAGTTGCAGAAGGCTCCAGAGGGAACCTCATAGAAGGAAAATTTGCAAAATTCGAGCTTCACTGGGATATCAGAACAATGACACATGGCACTTCGCCATGGCGAAGAAATATAGCCATTGAGGACATTATAACTGTTCGAGAGACGCTCCGAAAGGGTAGAAAGGAATTTATGGTTCTCCACCAGACCATTGGACCACACCATAATGGATCGAACAGAGTTAATGAAGGCCTCATACTCGTTGCAAGTGACCCATTGTTGAGTTAACTATTTATCCCATTGTGCTAAGCAATGATAACACTTTTTTCCAACTGAGAATTTGAGCCCGCAGTCTAAGTTGTTTTCGCACAATAATCATCGTACTCTGTCCGTCTATTCTATTGCAGTGTCTAAGTTACCCTTTGAACCGAGAATTTCCATTCCGTGTGCATATGTCTGAGGAGCTCACCGCAGTCGAAGAATCAGTGACAGAAGTAATCCTTGACTTGATTACTGAAAGAGTCATGTCAGAGAGAGGATTATCTATAGGTGTACATGCTTCATCTACAAGAATAGTTCAAGCATCGTCGTCGACTGCTCATGGAGCAGGACCATCCCAACCATCCGATGAGAAGCGAACTAAGAACAGGGATGACTTAGAGAATGCTAAATTTATCCCGACCATCTTACCCACCTATATACCACCTCTGAGCAGTGTTGTAAACCACGATAGAGTACCTAGAGATTTCAAATACACCTTGGTCACTACATACATCCCGAAGGGGATACGCGTAGTGTGAGCAGACCAAGATAAGATCACAGCATTGAAGTTTAGCAACTTCAACCTTGGAGATAAAAAGTTCTACAACATGTTATCCCCACATAAGTATCTGAATAGAACAAAAAGGAAAAACTCAAAGGAAATTCCCCAAGCATGGACCCATAACCTCGCGCAATCCACCCTACTTAACGTCATGAAAATTCCCCACTTCAGAAGACACCAAGAGGTGAATGCATGTGTCAAGCTACTGCTATCTTGTTACCATGGTAGATATTTATGGCTAAACCGTCGTATCACAGTTGATCCGACCTTGATCAATCGGATCACGGGTTTGAGTATGTAAGGACCCAACCCATAGGATTTCTATCCTGGAAAAGCCATGGATCGCGCTCTCACACAAAGGATCAAGAAAACTTATGGCGATGTCGAGAAGGGCATGCGAGGCTACAAGGTAGGCTCTATTCAGAATGGCACAGTGCACCTCGCCTATCAATTGATTGCAGGGAAGTTAGTACGAAAGAACCGACCCACCCAAGTCACCGGTTTTGTATTCGATCTCATAGGGAAGTGCGCAGAAGGTCTTCAAATGAACTGGGCGAAGTACCTGGTGAACCAATTAGAAATCGACTATAGATAAGCCCAAGATCAAGGGTACGAATTTCATTTCAGCTGGCTATTGATCCTAATCACTTTCATTTCCTGGGAGATGCCGAAAGGTGTGACCTTCCTGGACATCGAGCCTTTTGAACCATTGGACGTGAAGTTCAGTACATTGTGCTACTCAACTGACATGAATAAGCAATGGCAGTCAAATGCCATGTTCCATAAATACTACAATCAATTGAAGATAGCCATCTAGTTCGAGCCTTGCATGACGCTGAACACTTTACACCGATTCACGCCTTTGATGAAGTTCAATGCTGATTGACATTTCATTTATATCATAGTGCGCACTGACGAGCACAAGAAACAACTTTAGTCCTATTACAAGCTAACAGAGGACTTGGAAGAGATCACCAAGGACTAGTTGGCGGACCTCCTCATTCCAGTAGACCTTGTGGAGATGTATGACATTGACAACCCAGAAACTGCACAGGATACACCCGGACCCAGAAAAACAAAGAATACTGACGATGTACAAGATTAAAGAAGTGCCTCAGTGAAGACTGCTTCCATGTCACCAGAGTAAAGAGGTGATGGTGAAGAGATAGATGGAACAGAAACTGAACAGAGGAAAGGAAAAGTAACAACGTCCAGAGACGAGGAGAACCCCTCAAATAAAATGAAGGTTTCCCCTCTGAAACCTTCCTCCTGGAAAAGATCAAAATACCCCATAACTAATATGCATACCATCCTCACCTCTGATGATTTCAATTTCATCATAGTAGCCTTGAATGATTCTTCGCTGGATATAGCAGAGAAGCAAGAAGCTAAGAAGGAGGAGATGTACAATAGAATTGAGGTCAATCTCCAAGGGGTACAACAGGCACTACAGTCCAGCCGCATAGTCTCCACTGTGCCTCTGTCATTGGGAACACCATAACTGGGAGATGAACCATCTCAACTCCACCGATTAGCTAATATAGTCAAAGATCGTCTTCAACGAGAGGAAGAGGAAATAATTCAAGCCACTCAGGCTTTGGTACAAGTACAGGGAGTACTTGTAGAACAACACCGAGCTGCCGAACATGAAAAAAGTGCTCTCCAAGTGAAGTTTGATGAAGAAAAGGCACAACTACAACAAGGCAAGGAACAATTGCTCACCGAGCAACTCGAAGTGAAGGAAGAAGTCAACAGAGCATTGCACTCTGTAACTGTTGTAGAAATAAAGGTAAAGGATCAAGTCACAAATAAAGTATCACAACTTGAAGATGTGATTACACAGCTACATCAACGCATAGCAGACTTGGAGCTACACACTGTACCTGAGACCCCACAGGAGGTAAAGGACCAAAGAGAAGCAACTGCCAGAAGCACAGTTGAAAGGATAAAGGCCCTTACCTTAGAATGTAAGCAATTCACTGATCGTAGTTCCCAGACATATGAGAAACTCACAGAGAACCCAGAGTTAGAGGCACTGGAGTAACAGCCCCAGGAAGTGAAGAAACACGCAAAAACACTACAGGTGCAACTGAAATCCCTGACAACTGTGGAGATAATGAAGATATCTCAAGAGAAGAAAACCTCCTAGCAGTAGATCCATGCTATCCAAAGCAGAGTTATGGAAGTAAATCAGAGACTCTGACCTGTACAAGACAAGACTTACCAATTTTTCTTAGAGGTCGAGATCCAGGGAGCAGAACTGGAGCAGGTTAGCACTGCAACAGAACTGCACTTGGAAGGACTTGTGAATGATGCAGTCATTCAAGAGTTTTCTGAACAAGAGCTTGTAGCACAATAGCAATTCGAAGCAGTTCGAGCCAAGCTCAAAGATTTTGAAGAAAAAATTCCCACATCAAAGTGACTCGGGACGAGTCATAGGTGAGTGTTGGGGGCCTGTTGGCCCTTGACCAAGTTTTGAGGGATTTGGTCAAGTTTGACCTATTTTGGGACTTTGACAACCTGTCAAAGGAGGAGTGCAAGATGAATTGGAGATCACAGGATCTTGGCCCCTTTTTGGGTTTTTGGGATTATGTAACGGGCATGGGATGTCGGCCCATGGGTTTACCCATGTTTAGGCCTATTTTGTAATGTATATATAGATGTCTAGGCAATATAGAGAGGAGGGATCTATGTGATGTAAGGATAATAAGCTAAGTGCTAAGTGAAATTATGGTTTGTAGATGCTCTGTGCATACTATGAGAGACTTGCAGAGCTAGGTGCAAGGTATTGTAACAAGAAGTGAAATGCTTTGTGCTGTAACACAAGGAGGGAGGATCTAGCGAGGTGTGAGATCTCTTGTCCTAGGAAAAGTACGGTTTTGAGGCTCTGTGCTTGTAACTAATTGAGTGAAGACAATAAAGAAGAAGAGTTGGTGGATGTAGCCCCAGGGTGGGGGTGAACCATGTAAACACTGTGTTGTTCCGCTTTGTGCTTGTCTTGATGTATTTATAACTTCTCTTGCTAAGTGCTTTGATAGGGATAGATAAATCTGCTTATGCTTTGTGCTAATTATGCGTAAGAATGTTAGATCTGACCTATATGAAGGTTCTTAGCGCTTGATTTGCTATATATAACCTGCCTATTTATGATAAAGTTCTTAAATACATCATATCTAAGTGAATGATGCAATTCTCTGTTCTATCTGCGCATTAGTTATTGGTTGAATATTGATGAACTGTTGATGCTAAGTGCTCTGTTAAGTATTATAATCACAAATTGTGTCCCAGCTAAGGTTGCAAACACTTGAGTCCTACAACCACCCCTACCTCTACCTCGGGTGAGACTTCATCTGCTTTGCAGGTGTTGCTGAAAGGGCCGGTAGTTAGGGTTTTGTTGGTGCGCTATTGTAGCATTGAACCCTGGGCCTGCCCCTGTGCCAACAAGTTGTATCACATGTTTGTCACTTTTGAGAGGGACTACATTTAATTTATTGCATATAGATAATGGCATAACATTAGAGGATTCCCCTCAGTCAACCAAACAATTATGGAGGTTTCTGTTGAAGACTTCAAATGTCAAGAGGAACAGTGGGACAAAATGATTTCCCTTTTTATATTCAGAGCAAGCATTCACTGTTGGCTTACTTCGCGTTTGCATAGCCAAGACCTCTGCGGGTGGTTCTTGAACCTCAAATAGATCATTGAAAAGCATTGGTAGGTCAGGGTCCCATATCAACATGGTTGTTTCTTCCGGTGGATCAACTTCTTCCTAATTAGCAATATTCATAGTTGAGCTGCTTGATTGTTCGATAAGGGAAACCTCATCTAGAAACCGGTTGGCCATCAAATTCATGGCATTCACCCTTTGTGGGTAGTCTTTTCAGAATGCTTCTCTTGGTGATAGGTACAGAAAGAGTCAGATGCTACATTTCCCAGATCGATGTTTAAGTTGGCTGGGGGAGGTTCAATTGCTTTGAACAGTGGATTTCTTTTGAAAAAGGGTTTATAGGGCCTCTGGCCTTAGTTTCCTTCCCCTGCACTTCTTTTCATGTCTATGATTTCATTTGACAACTTCTTTATCATTCGTTGTAGGTATTCGATGTCTCCACTTCCCTTTTCAGGACCTTGTTCTGTTTGTTTCCTTGGGGGTCTAGTCAACAAGAGTCCTCTCCTAGGCGGAGGTTGAACTTCCTTCTTAACTAATGAGACCTAGCCTTCTTTACATCCCTTCATCTGGAATTCTATAGTTTTGGCTTCCTCAAAATTCTCAGCTAAGGTTGTTTTGGCAGCCCTCTTCACAAACATGGAAATAGAAGCAGGGAGAGAATTAGCGTATACTCCGATTTGCAACTCCCGAGTGGGTTTAGCTTCATGTTGAAATTTGTTCAGGATAGTGGTGAATCATTGATTGAAGTCTTTAACCTTATCCTTTGAAATAATGGTGTCGGCGAACAACTCAACCATCAAATATCCTATAGTGGTTTCTTCTATAAATTTATCTAAAAAATCCTTTTGAAACTTCGTCCAACTAGTTATGGAACCTACAGGCAAGTTAAAATACCACATGGAGGCCGAATTTTCAAAAGTATAGGGGAAAAACTACATACTATGCCTTCATGTTAGACATTCATCAGTCTAATAGATAGTATGAATTTTTTGATATGGTCTTCAGGAAATCCTGAGGTTTCAGGGTCAAATATAGGGAGTAACTTTTTTGTATGTCGGGGAAGGTTATGTACTCGTTCGGGGATTGCCAGAGCATCTCTGGCCAACCAAGGTTGATTATTATGAGGTGGGTTTCCCATTTATTTATTATGATAATTGTTATCTTCCATGGCGTCTGACTCCAACACTGAGCGTTCCGAGTTAAACCCTTTCTCATCAGAATAATCGTGGGCTCAGAGCAGTTACCGACTGGTGTTTTGGGGATTATATTAAGGGGATGTTCAATTTTGGTGAGGGTGAAATCTATCAAGTATTCTACTGTGTGAATAAAAACCTAGTCGGGGGTGTCGACCACTGGTATTCTTACTTGTTTTCTACAAGGAAGTAACGAAGCTAAGGCTAGTGCTCCAATTTGTCAGGCGTAAGCTCTTGTGATTCTTTTAAATTGGTTCAACTCCTCGCAGGGAAGAGCATAAGGTATTTTAGGGAATACATTTTCTTCCTCTTGCTGAGGTGAGTTACTCATTTCAGGAGTGCCCAATGTGTGTGGACTATCTTGAGAATGACTAGCCATGCATGTGGGCTATTTTGAATCTACAGGCTACGTGAAATATTATATCAAAAATATTGTTAGCCAGTCATTCATTCAGGACCTCCTTCTAGCATCAATTTTGTTGAGGGGTCCGAAATCCCTTTAACTCAAAAACAGGAACCAACCCGCCACTGAGGCCCAATTAGACTCTGCATAATTTGATAGTGGAATGGTTCTCTAGATCTGTCGATCTGAACAAATAATCGATGGGCTTTACGTAGTGATTGACATGATATCTTCTTATGATAATTCCTCCTTTAGTTTGAACGCTCTCTTTTTTGTATTTTCTATTATAGGTGGGTCTGATAAAACATAGGTGCTAGTATAAACCAGCTGGGTAAAAGAAAATGGGGAAACTTAACTACTGAAGAAGGCTGACCTCAAGATAACCCTCGTACTCAAGCATGCATACAAATATTTTCACACCTACGACAAGTCTAGTACTAATACATCAACTTGCTGGTATTTCAATTATTGATTGGGATACAATTATCAAAAAAAAAACATACATGCAATAAAATGATGGCAAGAAAATTAGTTTCCTTAGCTCTAATCACTAATCACACATTAACACAATGATTTGATTTCCATCATTAGAGATAAGAACTATAAAAATATTGAATCAACTAACTTATCAATAGATTAAAAAAATCTTACTCATTAAAACATCCATTCATGAGATAAGTCAGAAGTAATTCCTCCTTATGATTCAATCACACACGCCTTTGACGTAAAACATAAACTTGTCTCCGGTCCTATACAATACTTCTCAATTAAGGTAGTTCCGAAATAGTTCTTTACAATTCCAAAAATGAGGGTCTTTGTAAAAACCATCGACCTCCATTCTAATAGGTCGATCCTCTTATTTATAACAAATTATTAACTAAAAATAACTATCAAAAGTGCAAGCTAAGTCAAACAAAACATCACCACATGGCACTTTCATCTCTCAATATTCTAAGAGTCATCAAATGGTTTCACTTGAGTGGGTGACTCTTCTCATATTCTGACCATTTGATGAAGAGTTCCTAGCATGTGTTGGCATACATGAATCTGTGTTGGTCCATTGGGGCCGAAAGGATCTCCTTTATCTCCACTGCCCGTGTCTGATACTTGACTACTTTAACACTTAACTGTTGTAACACTATCCGATCCTTGATCAGGTGATCCATGAACTGCTGTACTTGACCAGGCGCCATGTTTTCCACCTTTTTCTATCTCCGCATTCCGTGATGAGTCTTGTTCTGCATGTAGTTTGACTATGTCATGAAAGTTGACAAAGTCCTCGGGTGCACCAAATTTGGGGAGACCGATGTCTGTCATCGCCCGATTGATCTTGGTCCAACTCCTTTCTCAATCGACCCATTTCTCTTATATCTCTCATTGAGGTTCTTGGGAAATCTTCACCTAGTATTCGACCAACTTCCTTATATGGTCGATGCTGCTGTCTCTTAGCACTCGAATGCCGTGCTCTTCAGCGTCTTTTCCCTTTTGAACCACACTGATGTAATCAAGTCTTTCCACTACTTTGTGGGCCTTCTCATACCATCTTTCCATGTCTTTTCACATTGCTAGTGCCATAAGGGTGTCTTCTTGGAAATCGACTATCCCTGTAGTGAAAAGGTGCCGCTCAGTCATGAATTTGCTATAGGAATCTTGGAATTCACTTCTCAAAAATACCGTAGCCTGTGTGGAGTCCCGATAGTATTTCACCAAATGTAACAGATTATCTAACTCCTTTAGCGCAATGAACAACTCCTCTTTGTCTTTCTTTGCTCTATACAGGGTGGCATCTGTGATTGCCATTCCTGCGTTGATAAGCTCAGACATCTTGGCATGGTATGTACTGATCAATTTATCCTCTATGGTGATGAGGATGGAACTTTCCAAAGTAAGCCTCCTTTTCTTGGTGGTTCTCTTCATGATGGCTTTCCTCTTTTGATCATAGGCGATTGATTTTATATCGGTGACCTCATCCACAGGTTCATGGATTTGTTTCTCTCCCTAAGTAAGAGTGTTTCCCAGGCTCGCGACGGTGTATATCTGTTCAAGATTGGGTTCCTGAACCTCTTATATATGTCCCGAAGGCTCAACCTTTAGTTGTTTCTCACAGGGGGGTAAAGTGATGGCCAAAATTGATGAATCAAGGGCAGGGTCAGTACTTAATTGGTAACTAACTGTTGAGATGCTGAATTCCTATTGTGGAATTTCTTCCCCTTGTTCGCTCAATCCTAGCTCATCTCTCGAGCTATCCATTGGGGTTCTTGGTGTGTTGAGTGGCTCAGTGTCCAAATCACTTTATACCTCATGCTCATTCTGCGGACTGCTTTGACTTGGAGCATCGAGACTCAGGGTGGATGCCTTCTCAGGTTCTGTTTCCTCCATGATTTTCATCGAAGTGACCAGGGATACCTTTGAACTCTCCTCATCATCGTAGATGGTTATTAGATCAAACATGGGATTTGGTGTACTTGTTCTCCTTGATTTCCTCGCTATCTCGGGTTGAGTCGAAACTTCCCCTGGTGATCCAACCTGTGGTGTTGAAGCTTCATGGTTATCTGACCCGATGGTTTCTTCAATATGTATCGTCTCTGGGTCACTTGGTCCTCCCTGACTTTCGATTGGGTTGTCGTCAGGAACTCTCATCATAGATACGAGGTCCGAGTAATTCTACAACTGATTAATGACTCTTTGTGCCTCTGCCATCAAGATAAATCCCCTTGTCTGTGCCTCTGGTGTCAGGAACAATCCCCTTCTCTGCACCTCTACTTATCTGATTTATTCCCTGGCTCTAAGGGCCTCCTGAGACAACTTCTCTATTGTTTCCACCTGGTCATCCATGCTCGTGGACTTGAAACTAATCATGTTTGGGTTAGCCATCCTACGCACCACCTCATCCTAGTCGTGGGCATTCTCTGTGAAGACTTCATCCTCAAACTTATCGTGAGAATAAAACCAACAAGATGATACTTGCGAAGCATGTTGGAGGACTAGGCCTTTAGGTTCATGCTTCCAGAATTGACCTGTCGGGAACCTGAATTCAAGTTGGCTCAACCCTTCTTTTTTGGCTTGAGAAATATCCTTTACCAGATAGAACCCCACATGAAAACCGTAGGGTATGAAAGATCGTTTCTTGTCTTTGACCAATGTGGCATTATAGCCCTGTAGGATGGTCTGATAAAATATTTCTCCTATGACGATCTGGTCTAGGACATGAGATGGTAGGAGATGTGGTGCTCCGGTGGCCCCGAACACCCTGATGTAGGTTGAGAACTCGTCCAAGTACTAATGGCCTACCTTGGCTATAATTTTCTTGGCTGTTGCCGATAGCCTTGGTAATTGCTTCTTAAAAAGAATAAAATAAATGAAGACGATGAATTCATCACAGATGAGTTTGTAAGATTTCTTGTACATGTTCTCCCATAACACAGTGACGTAGATGTGGACCGAGATATCTGCAACATGCCAGCTCAGATTCATGCCGACGAAGACGTTCCTTGCGCACATGACATCAAGAAGGTGTGAGGCCATGTAGAAAGTTGATGCCTCTCCTTCCTTTGGCATCTGAGCCTGCAGTACACAGACGCTAAATTGTTTAGAAATTATCTCTCCCCAGTTGAAGCTACTCTTGATGATTGCAACTGTGTATGCCAAAGGCATCCATCCTTTTGAAAACTTGGAGCAATCCTTTTCTCCATACAGACAGTATATAAGATCCATCAAACAGATGTATGGCTCCCTCAGATTAATCATTCCATACCAGTAGTTATCATATATAACTGACAAAAGGTCACAAGACGACCAAGTCCATGGTCTGCACAGAAGCGTCCAAACACAACATTCAAAAGAAACCCATTTCGGGTTCGAAATACTGATAGGAGAATGAATTTGATTTTCAGATGTAGGATCTGAGCAAGAGAAAGACCAACCATCAGATCAAGAATATTAAGTCACGACTGTCAGATCTTATCAGAGAGAAATCGATGGTGGGGAGTCATTGCAGGGACCAGGATGAAAATTAAAGTTTCTGCAAGTTGTAAGGCCACAATCACCTAGGATTGTTGATCTTGCTAGATCAATAGATCAACAATGCATATCGATATTTCTATGAACGAGCATCTTCACATTGCGGGTATCAGAAAGGAAATTAAAGTATATGCTAGTTTTGAGCTCGCAATCGCTAGTATCCATTGATATTTCAGCAGGGGACACATGTTAGGTGATCTTATACTCCGAGAGAAAGAAAGAAAAAGTTGAGTGAGTAAAGGAATCCCAAAGGCCTAAATCCTAGACTCTCGAATGCCTGAAGCCCAAACTCCTGAAGTAAATCTCGGCCGTCCAAATCAAGAGGCCACGCGTCACCAAATCTCACACTTTGGGATTTCGGCACTTCGGAGGATTGTGTGAGAAAGAAGGAGAAAAAGGGCCGAAGCCCGAACTCCTGAAGAAAATATCGACCGTCCAAAACAAGAGGCCACGTGTCACCAAGTATCACACTTCGGGAATTTGACACTTCGAAGGATTGTAAGAGCTATGCATTGAAAAGGCCCGAAGCCCAAACTTCCAAAGTAGTTGTGAGCCATTGATGTCCACAATAGGAAGCAGAGTCCATCTAAGAGCGGCGTGTGGCAAAAAAAGAGGGGCTTTCCCAGATCATAGATCATGACCAAATCAACGACCACACTTCATTGCGGAGACAAAACATGCTCGAACGATAAAATCCTTGAGCAGTCCCACAATTGAAACCATGGAATAACAATTTCAGGCTCAAAAGAGGTGTGAATCCAAACCGCCTTTGACGACCCCACAATCACATGCTTATATAACGACAAATCCTAGAGTATCATGTGGTAGCCCCCTCAGCATTAAGCCTCATCCCAATCCCTATGAGAGACCAGTTAATTAAAAAGGAGTGGTGGTTGAAACCTCAACTCACTCCATAAATAGAAGGCATGGAGGGTCTAGCCGTGGAGACAGAACTGTCATCCAGAGGTACCATGATGGACGTTTTTTCTTGTAGGCCCATGCTGAGCTGAGTTTGTGTCTGACAGGAGGATACACACATAATATTACATAAGAAGGCGTCGATGAAAGGCTTTGAATGGAATGGCCATATCACACTCCTGGTAGTTGTGGACTGATCTGATATAAAAAGATCAATTTAAATTTTGTAAAAGGGGCTGTTCTTCAAAGGATGGGGAGCTGAGTGAGTTTCAGGAGCAGGGCTCTGTAATTTTTCAGTTTGTATGCCTGAGGGATTGGATTGTAAATATATGTTATTGAAGACTCATTTGAAGCATTTTTATCAGACCATCTTCTTAGTTTATATGATGTTTCTATTTTCCTTCTTGTTTGAATGTAATTTCTATGATTTATGGATCCCTAAGGCGATGGAGGATCTGTTGCTATCTTGCCCATTTTTCATGGTTCATCAGATATTTCTTGTTTTCCTTATTGTCTGAATGTAGTAGCTGTGATTCATGGATTCCTGAGGCGGTGGAGGATCTGCTGTTATCTTTCCCATGTTCATCATTCATCACTCATACCCTTCTATTTTCCTTATTGTCTGAATGTAATCTCTCTGATTTATGGATCCCTGAGGCGATGGATGATCTATTACTATCTTGCCCATCTTTCATGGTTCAACACAAATTTTCTGTTTTCTTCTTGTCTGGATGTAGCATCTGTCTGATCTATGGATTCTTGAGGTGGTAGAGGATATGATGCTATCATTTCCCATTTTTCATGGTTCATCACTCAGAACTTTTTTGTCTTCTTTCTCTTTTCACCACATAAATCCTTTTGTTTGATAGGTGGTTTAAATGCCTTCCTTATTCACAATACTTATGACTCCATAGCCCAATGGTCCCGAATTGATCTGCAGTTAATTCTATTATCTTTTCCTCTCCCTACAGTCTCACTGATCCACCTACTCAAACCATTTTAATCCTTTTACTTTTATTTTGATGGGTACTAGGCTTATCCTCTTGTAGTCTGAGGGTGACTCTCAGTGCTAACATTCATGGCGTTGTTGTTGGGGACGTAAGTGAAGATATATTCCTTGGGATAATGAAAACAATCATATCTGATATTTGATGGTGAATAAAGACCAGACACATTCAGACTGCGCATCATTCACCTGATGACTCCATGATTAAAGAATCTAGTGGCGAATCCACAGTTTTAAGAAGTCATATTTTCAGATGGAAGCCATTTTGGCTTGGAGGTTTGCTCCTTTTAATTTATCTTCTGTTCCTAATTTTCCAAATGTTGTTCCTACTATGGATGAGTGGGGTGATTTTTTGACTAGATTTAGAGAACATAGAGATGACAGCCCTGCAAAGCATCTGCTTGAGTTTCATGAACTCATGCATTGGTGGGGAATAGATCACAAGGATGTATTGATGAATATGTTCATGTACTCATTAGAGGGAGATGATCATGAGTGGCATTGATCCTTTCCCCCTGCTAGCATCTCCTCCTTGGAACAATTTCATAGCTTTCAATATTCGTTATCAATAGTTTTATTCCTCTGAGTTAATTTATCATAGCTACTGTGAGGAGTATAAATACTATGTTCAAGATATAGCTAATTCTTATGAAGGTTGTGAGAATGATGAATATTCCTTAGATGAGGAATCAACTCTTTCTCTTCCCTGTTCATCTGCATCAGATGGAAACTGTGGTTTCTGTCTCAGTAATGAAAGTGTAGAAATTGAGTCTGTTCTGGAAGTTGATATTCTTTGTAGCCCGGTCTCTAAAAAGATAAGATATGAGAAACCTATTTTTGACTCATATGATGATGATAAGATATTGCTTCCTAGGAAACCTGTGTTTAATAATGAAGAACAAATTTTTCATGTTGGGTAGAAGATACCTCTTGGTAGTTCATTCGAGGCTCCTCCTTTATTTAATCATTATGGAGACAGTGATGAAGATGCCGAGGTGTTTTTTGAAGAAAAAGGCATTAGCATCCAATCTTCTAATGAAAGTGAAAGCTTTTACCAAGAGAAACATGATAAAGATAAAGAGCCATCCATTGATATACATGAGGCTATTTCTTGCCATAAGATAGAAGATGTTATTAGAGAATACAAAGGAGAAGTGGATCAACAACTTGCATCAACATTTCACTCACCTGTGCTTGCAACATACATTCTGCCAGATGTGAGTAGATTTTATGTTACCAACATAGTAGGTTTTATCACCTATTTTATGACCCTGTTGTTGGGTATGTGTTATATTCTTTGCACGGGTTAGAGGGGGGTGTAGGGGCAGTGCCCTTGAGAAATTTTTTTCTACCTCGAAAAACATGTCACATATTTTTCTGCCTCGAAAAAACATGTCACATATTTTAGGTGGTTTTTGGGCACATGGTTTCTTTGCTGATGGTTTTCTATTTTTGGTTAAGGAATTAGGGTTTTGGACTAATCCAGGTCATTGGGTTAGGTTTTTGGATGCCGCTAGCTCCTATATGTATATTGTATTGTAAAAAATGTAATACTATGAATGTATATAGAATATGCTAGTTTTCCTAGTTTGGGTTTCCAGGGGAAAAATCTCTGTGTAATGTTTGTATTTTCCATTGTATCTTTTATGTTCTTTTACTGAAAATATGTTTGTAGTAAATATTGTACAAGTTTAGAATCTAAATTTGGTGTCAGATCTTTGTTGGCTTCAGGGGGACGCCTTTGTGGTCAAGGGTTTGGCTCGTGACTGTGATAAGCCTTGTTATAGTGGGAGATCTGTGGTATTGATTTTTTCAGGTGAAAAGAAATGACAAGCAATTCGAAGATGGAGATCAAGAAGTTTAATGGGAAAAGTTTTGAGTTGTGGAAGCTCAATATGGAAGATCTATTGGTGGAAAGAGATCAGTGGATTGCGGTGGATCTAGGTACTGCATCTACAGGAACTTCAACAGATGACTGGAAAAAGTTGAATCAGAAGGCAAAGAGCACAATCCGACTGTGTCTCTCTGATTCAGTATTACTAAATGTGTCAGAGGAAGCTACAACCAAGAATTTATGGGAAACGTTGGGGAAGTTGTATCGGTCTAATTCCCTAGTGAATAAACTATTTATGAGAAATAAGCTGTATAACTTGAGGATGAGATATGGAGACTGGGTGGTAGAGAATTTGAATGCTTTCAATACTGTGGTAAGTCAATTATTATCTATTGAGATTAAAATTTCAGATGAAGATAAATGTATTAGTTTACTGTGTTCTTTACCAGACTCGTGGGATAGTCTGGTTGTGGCCATAGGTAGTAATACAACTTCCTTGAAGTTTGATGAAGTGGTCTCATATTTGTTGTCGAAGGAGATGAGATGAAAGAATATGGAAGGACATAACACAGATGCATTATTTGCAAGAGGATGTTCCCAAGAAAGAAATAGATCTAATTTCTCAAGTGGGATATCTAAGTCTAAGGGTAGATCTAAATCTCCCAGAAAGTTTGTAAGGGTATGTTGGAGATGTGGAAAAGAAGGGCACTACAAGAAGCAATGTAGATCCAAAGTTGAGAAAAAGAAGGGATCTGAAGAATCTCCTTCTATAGAAGAAAAGACCTCCAAGGAAGAAGGAGGGGATGTGTACTTGGCCTCTTCAAGCACACATGCAGATCATGAAGCATGGTTGGTTGACTCTGGTGCATCCTTTCATATGACTCCCCACAGGGAGTGGTTCTGCAAATATGAAAGGTATGATGGAGGTAATGTTTCCTTAGGTAATGATTCGACAACTAGAATCATAGGACGAGGAAAAGTCAAGTTGAGGCTCATAGATGGAAGGATTAGAACATTGCTTGGTGTTCTGCACATCCCAGGTTTGGCCAAAAAATTGATTTCTATAAGAAAAATGGACGATGTAGGGGTAAAAACAATATTTGAAAAGGAAACCTGCAAGATGGTTCGAGGAGCAATGATGTTGCTAAAGGGAGTTCAGTTTGGAACTCTGTCTAAGCTACAAGGAAGCACTATTAGTGATAGGTGTAATAGTTCCATCATTCCTGATATTGGTTTCGAAGAAGAAAGAACTCCTATAGTCTTTGGAGAAAAGGTTATGCTGTGGCATCAAAGACTGGGGAATATTAGAGAGAAGGGTCTTCTACTACTACACGGTAAAGGTATGGTTGAAGGTATGTCTAAATGCTCTCTGGATTTTGATTTCTGTGAACATTGTCTATATGGGAAGCAAAATCGGGTAAGATTCCCCTCTAGTGCAACAAGGGCAGAAGGAATTTTACATCTAGTTCACAGTGATGTTTTTGGACCTGTGTTGGTCCCATCATTGGGAAAATCTGTGTACTATGTCTCACTTATAGATGACTTCTCGAGGAATACTTAGATATATTTCCTCAGGAATAAATACAAAGTCTTTAAGAGGTTTAAAGATTTTAAGGCTCTTGTTGAGAATCAAATAGACAAAAGAATTAAGGTGTTGAGGACAGATAATGGTGGAGAGTTCTGCGGGAATGAATTTGAAGAATTCTGTAAGAAGTACGTTATAGAAAGGAACAAGACTACTCCATATACACCTCAACATAATGGATTTGCAGAAAGGATGAACATGACGCTGATGGAAAAAGCAAGGTGCATGCTCAGTTGTGCCAGGTTAGGGAAAGAATTCTGGGCAGAGGTAGTGGGTACTACATGTTACCTGGTCAATAGATCACCCTCATCAGTGTTGGATGAAAAGACTCCACAAGAGGTATGGACTGGTAAGGAACCTTCTCTCACACATCTCAAGGTATTTGGATATGATGCATATGTTCATGTTCCAAAGGAAAACAAGAGTAAGCTAGATAAGAAGGCCGAAAAGTGTATCTTTATTGGATATAAAGATGGTCTCAAAGGTTATAAGCTTTGGAACCCAGGAACTAAGAAGGTAGTGTATAGCCGAGATGTGGAATTTAGAGAAATGAAGGATGCTGTTAAACAAGAATTCCTACCAAGTAAGGAAGAACCATAGAAAAGAGAGTTTGATTTAAAGGATGATGAGTCAGACTCTACAGAAGAACAAGAATCAAAAGAAGAAGATCCTCATAATCTTGTATTGAGGATATTGGTTCGAGAAAGAAGGCTACCAGAAAGGTATACTCCATCTGAATTCCATTCAAATTTTGATTTGTATATTACTGATGATGATCCTAGAACTGTCAGGGAGGCAATGGATTCAGAGGATGCAAATCTCTGGAAAAGGGCCATGGATGAAGAAATGTCATCTTTGGATAAGAATGAGGCTTGGGATCTAGTGGAGTTTCCGACTGGAAGAAAGACCATTGACAACAAATGGGTATTTAAAAAGAAGCTGAATGCAGAAGGAAAAGTGGAGAAATGCAAAGCTCGGTTAGTAGCAAAGGGTTATTCCTAGATTGAGGGAATTGATTTTGGTGAGATGTTTTCTTTTGTTGCCAGGTTAACCTCTATAGGATTTCTGTTATCTGTTGTTGCTGCATTTGATTTTGAAATAGAACAAATGGATGTGAAGACAACATTCCTACATGGGGATTTGGAAGAAGAAATCTATATGAAGCAACTAGAAGGTTATGTTGTGAAGGGAAAGAAGGAGCTAGTATGCAGGCTGAAAAAGTCCCTGTATGGTTTAAAACAATCACCAAGGATGTGGTATAAAAAATTGATACCTATATGTTGGGACTTGGCTTCACAAGAATAAAAGAGGATCACTGTGTGTATTTTAAATTAATTGGTGATCATTTGATTTATTTGGTCTTGTATGTGGATGACATGTTGCTGATAGGAAACAACAAGGAGATAAACCAGGATGTGAAAACTTAGTTGTCCTCTAAATTTTACATGAAGGATCTCAGTGCTTCAAATTTCATTTTGGGCATGGAAATTAAAATAGATTGGAAAAGGAGGAAACTCTGGTTATATCAGAGAAAATATGTCGAGACAATATTGCAGAGGTTTAATATGCAGGAATGTAAAC
>ML856528.1:0-18579 GCA_009831015.1 Picea engelmannii
ATAAGGCAAGAAGTGATCAACCAATGCTATTTCTGAGGTGTCAAAATAATAATCGATGATGTAAAGTATTTCAATAGAGAATTCCCAAGAAATATTCCCAAAGGTTGAAGGGATATTGAAAAATATTGGCCCAGTAATGTGTAGTCACAAAAGGACCCCTCAAAGGTAGGTAATCATCAAGTATCTACAACCATATCTCTATGGGTAGTGGAATGGTAAGGTATGTTGGAAATAAGGGTAGATTAATCGTTTAGAGTTAGGATTGGTAGGGGACTCCTTTTCTTTGGCTTATGAGATAAAAAGATAAAAATATAAAAAGAGGGTTGTTGTGGCCACAACAAATGGCAACACACTAGAAGAACCAGTTATCTCAGTCAATAGAAAACCAGGGCCTTAACTTTAAATCTAAATATGAAGGACAAGTCTAAAATCAGAATAACTTGCAGAAAAATTTCCCATAATTATGGGTATCATAATAGTGCCAACTTATTGAAAAATATAATCCAAAATCCAAAGTACTTTTCATCTAACATATGTTTTTCAACAAGCCAAATAGTGAGGTAAATTTCTTTAACTAGCAACATACTTTTGATTGTCTTTAGTTTGACTGTGGGTTTTGAATTTTTTGTTTTAAGTAGACATATACTCAAGAGTGTTCCTCATCTCTCTGTTCCCATCAATGCTTCACTACTAGTGAGTATCCATAGCCTCGACGAATATGTCTTGGTATCATACAAGCATGGATCCACTACCAACAAGCGTCCATAGCCTCGACGGGTTTAATTTTACTCCCCTCATTATTAGTAGTGATTTTAACTTCCAATTTTTTATTTGAAACCATGCTCACCCTTAAGATTTGTATATAAGAATTACATGCACAATTGGGTGTATAGAGAGCGGGGTGATACTAAAGTAGCTTTGATTTGTTAAGTAGATGTCACACACTTCAATATAACTCACCAGCCTTTCCAAGATCCATCATAGTAGTAGCTTTCGAATTAATGTGAGATGGATGGAGTTCAAAGAAATAGATATGCAGTTTCTTCATTTCATGGATAATTATAGCGTGTTATACAGGCATATGTTCCACCAAAACTAGGAGTCAAAATATATAATTAAAGACTTCATAAGTAGACTTTTTGGATTGAGAAAACCACATTTTTATGACCTGCGTGGATGTTTGCACTATGTTTAACCAAATTTGGGCATTCCCCATATTCAGATTCCATGGTTACTCTCAAGGCATAAAATAATAGGCTCATAGAGGTTCAAGGGACACCAATATTCCACGAAAAGGTCAAAACAGTATGCACATCCCCAAAGGAGAAGTTGAATATTAAAATATCTACAAGCAATGTAGGTCAAACCAAATATAGTTTATGTAACTAGGAGCTAGCCGAAGTACTTTTTAGGCATTATCATATGTCATAGATACCAAAATCAACTAACTAGTGACTCAAAGAGATTGATATCGAATAAGACTTAGCTTATTTGAATTTTCTTAGTTGACAGTGCACCCGAGAAGTGTCTTATATAAAGATTCATATTAATCATTGCATATGAAATTTTGGGGGTAAGATAAGTTTGAAGATGTATGCCTTTTATTTTTCTTATCTTCTTAGCATATCCATCAAAATACTCCAATGATTTCATTCTTCTCAGCAAGGGTAGCAAGAATGAACCTAATGGTAAATGTGAAGAAGAGATTGAATCGTACGAAGAGTAATCAAGCAATCTTAGTTGTTAAGAGTAGCATAGGTTGAGGTGTTAATCAACAGTACCCTCTAAAGAAATATATTTTAAGTAAGGTCAAGGGTATAAATTGGGATCAATCAGTCAACCGAGTTACACGAGGCTTCAATGAGAATATCTGAAAGGTCAAGCCCATAATTCGTTAAGAAAAGATATTCAAGGTCAAGATGAATCAAGTGGATGATCATAACATTATTGACAAGTGAAACTTTCTTTTGCATCTGGAAAATCCTGGAAATACATTGGGAATTGTTCAACAACCCCTTTTGATATCAAGCAAAATAATATACTTCCTTTGACACCCCATTTTGCTAGTGTAAACAATTTTCCCATCAAGATTTCGATTTCATAAATGATTTTGACTTATTATGACCAAGATTTAGGTTCCCACTTGCCTCAAAATATTATTAGAATCCTTGGATATTTAAATGGTTCAATCTGATGAGGCAAAGATGGGGTACTACAGCTATGGAAGTCATCAAAACCAATCATAATAGAATTGAAGGGAATCCAAACACTAATATTTTCAAAGATGGTGTTTAGGATTAGATCAAAGATCAAAATCAGAATAAACCAATGAGATTGGATCTCTAATCAGCTAATGAGAATGTATGATTGATTAGTTCCCAAAATTTTACAAAGTGATCTGAGCAGATAAGTTTAGATCAACACTTCCTTGAGTCACCCATATATTTCAAGCCCATAAGGAGGGAAAATTCTACTGTTGTTGGTTACTCTAAGCCATTTTCCAACTGGTACAACATAAAATTATGTGAGATCATAAATCCAACGCAGTTATTCAAATTATGACCAAAAATCACAACCTTCCTTTTGATAAATAAGCATTGAGTCATTTCCTATATATTTCATTTAACAAGAGTCTTAGCATTCTGGCAAGGGATCATGTTCAAACTCCTTATTGGCAAGAGGAAACTATCATGAATATGAAAACACTT
This sequence comes from Picea engelmannii, assembly GCA_009831015.1. Classification (NCBI taxonomy): domain Eukaryota; kingdom Viridiplantae; phylum Streptophyta; class Pinopsida; order Pinales; family Pinaceae; genus Picea; species Picea engelmannii. The sequence continues at coordinate 2,709 of ML856528.1, forward strand.
AGGATAATTATTGATATAGTAGATAGTCTCATATAACGATTCAGATTAAATGATCTTCCCATCATATTGAATGAGAGATCAGATTTAAAAACCATCTGTGAATGAGATGATTTTAAAATGATTCCTAATAAGTGATGAGTCGATATAGGTGTTGTAACTTGAGATGATTTACAGCTGTTTAAAAACCATGCCAAGACATATTTTAACCAACTTCAAGCCACACGTTGGCTCTTGGACCAAAGGGGGCTCCCTCATCATATTTAAAATTGTTGGTTTCCCACTGTCACTAAGCAACAACTTACCTCATTAAGCTTGGGTTGCCAGATTTGATGGTGAAGAGTAAAATGAACTAGGTATGCATGGTTTAAGGATGAATGGTAGTTGACTGGAAATAAAACATTGTAATCCTCTTGTATCAGAGGCTTAATTCATTGGGCATGGAGTCTCACTGAACATATCATAATTGTTGATAACGGAAGGTGGAAGAAGATGAGAAAACATAAATTTCAGAAAATATAGAGGGAAAAAGAAATCTCTATAAACCCGAGATGAATAAAATAGTTATGTTGGGAATTTAAATGAATCCAACAAAATAAAAGAGTGCTTGGGTTGAGCATAACAATGAATTCAGCAAAAAAACACTCACAAAGTGACCTGCAATCAATATCTAATGAGCATTAGTGGTGGTTGTACCCAACTAATTTTTTAACATATACAAATCTAACTATAAATTGCAAATTAAATAAGAAGAACATAGATGGAAATTAGACAAGCTTAAAACAAAACAAAAAATGAAGAAGAAACAAGGCTCTGTTGAGAATGAGCCATGAATCCTTGAACTAAACCATCATGCCAAAGGAAATTAAAATTGACCTATGGGATTCATACAAAAGACATAGTCACACTACCCAATTCTCCTAACCTACTCTCCATGCTGAGGTCTTCAGCTGTTGCTTATATCCTCTTTGATTTTTGAATGAATCCCTTCACTCCTGGGATTTGTTACTCAACTACTACCTCAAAATATTCCTTCAAATCTGGAACCAAATTCTGAAATAGAATTTATGGTTGAGGATAACTTGAGGCTCTTAACACCTCATATCCACATGTTTTCCCATTCTCTTGAAAAATGATATGATTGTTACTATTATTAAGTTTCCAAAATCCTCTAGCGACCACATGTTTTCTAGCTCACCTTGGCATTCCATCGTTAATATACCATATCTTGCAATTACACTTTCCCATTTGCACCAAATGTTTGAATATTATGACCAATCACCATGCCATTAGCATTTACTGAGTCTAAAACTACTTCTACGATGCCACATATCTCATACCTCTCGATCTAATTACCAAGTATTTTCTGTGAATACAAAACAGCACAAAACAACACTATTATAACCTCGGGTTTCAATGGAAATTATTCTAGCATGTCATTTTGTTTTGTCCCCTCAGATCCACTTGGTGACTTCATTGTTTATGTGTTTTATTATATAATTCACATGATGAGGTAGAAAAACCCCATGACAAAATATCCAATCATTTCTTCAAACTAACGATAAGAGAAATCTGCAATGTAACCAACGTAAGCATGAAGATAAATGTGGCAAGGATAAAATATTGAGTATGTGAAATCACTTCAACCTTAACTACAACACTCATATCTTTGTATACATCAACGTTGAAATGCACTCTCTTTGTTTCTCTTACAAATCTTGGTGTTTTTGAAAAATCGGCCACACAAAAAATCTGGCAATTTTATCTTTAGTAAAACATGAAAATCTCTTAAAACATTCATTATTTCGAAATTCTACCCTTGTATCACCCAATTTGGGATATTGCACACAAAATGCATGTTCTGGATTTTCAAATTTCTATTGGGATTTGGTGACAACGAATTCCTCAAAGGATGGATTTGGATCTTATTATTTTGTGTTGGTTACAACCAAATAGACCAAGTCAGAATATGGATAGGGATTGCATTTAATAATCAGTTTATTGTAAATGTATATAAATACATGTAATCCCATAGAGGAAAAGAGAGAGACAGAGTGAGAACTTGCTAGTCTGTTGTAATCTTCGTGATCTAAATAATAAGACAGTTGATGCCTATGCTTGGTGGACGTAGCCCAATGTTTGGGTGAACCACATGAAATCCCTATGTTTCTTATCTGTGTGATTGTTAATTATCATATGTGAATTGTGTTTTCTACATTTGCAATTCTAGAAAGTAGTATCAGAGCTGGTTGGAGGAGCATCAAATTCTCGGAGGAGCCACAAGAGTGAAATCTTTGTGAGGTGTGTCGATTCCAACATCGCCGCAGGTCCCTCCTCTGGAAGGGTGCGACATCATACTAGTCAAACTTCATGCACATTCGAAAACCTGGAATCATCGCGGTCCAAGTGTATCGGAAGGTGCATAGACTCTTTAAGATAGTCGCATTCCAGTGGTAGCGAGATGTGCGACGACTCCTAAACAACATTCGCATGTTTCTTTTCTTTTAAATTTTTTTTAAAGGTATATAAAGAATTTTGAACAAGTCACGTGAATTTTATTTTTTAAAAAGGAAACGCGAACAAGTCAATAATTCAAGTCACGTGGAGGTTGCTTTAGAAGGAAGTACTATATTTGGAATATAGTATTTGGAATATAATATTTAAAAGAGTGGAGGAATTAAAATGTAAAAGTGGATGTTTTTTAAAAAAGTGAATCTTTTGTTTTTTAAAAGATTTTTAGTAAACCTTTAGATATTATTAAAAGGTTTTTTAATTAAACGTTTTTTACCAATTACTCCTCTACATTATTTTTTAAAAGGGGCATTGGCTATTATAAGCAGTGATTTGGACATTAGGATAGTTTGTGCTAATGGCTAAGATGCAGAGTTCGAAGTTTGAAGTTGAAAGGTTTAATGGTAAAGAAACTTTGAGATCTGGAATCTTAAGATGTGGGATTTATTGGTGCAACAAGGGTTGCAAAAAGAATTGGCAAGCAAGCCAAAGAAACCAACAGCCATGATGAATGAGGAATGGGAAGATATGGATGCAAAAGCTCTTAGTACCATTTGTTTATTTCTGGCAGATGATGTTCTATTTAATATTGTAGGAGAGGATACAACATCAAGATTATGAAGCAAGTTGGAAAGTTTATATATGATGAAGTCCTTGACGATCATAATCTACTTGAAGAGATGGTTGTACAGTTTGCGGATGAAAGAAGGTACAAAAGTTGTTGACCATTTAAATACCTTCAATACCCTTATAGTTCAATTGACTAGTATGGAAGTTAAATTCAAATATGAGGATAAGGCTATTACACTATTGTTTTTGTTGTTTGAGTCTTGGGATAATATAGTCACCTTTATTAGCTTTAGCTCAACAGATGTTTTATATTATGACTCTGTTGTGGGAGCTTTGTTGGCTGAGGAGATGAGGAGAAAATATAGTAAAGAAACCTCAACTTCAGAGGTGATGCTAAACAGAGGTCGAACTAAAGAGCAGAATGAGAGAATTTTTTCTCGATCTAATTCAAGACACAAAAAGGGTAAAGCAAAATGTTGGTACTGTGGCAAAACATGACATCTCAAGAAAGATTGTTGGAAAAAAAAGGAAACTGAGGAAAACTCTACAAAGGAAGCAAATTTGGTTGTAACAAATTCAGGTATGACTGATCAAGTTTTATCCATTTCTAATCATTTACAATATCAAGAAGAATGGCAGTTAGATTCAGGTGCCTCCCACCACATGTGCTCACATAGAAATTGGTTCATTTCTTACCAATATGTTGATGAGGGTGTAGTGTTTATGGGAAATGGTATTCCCTATAAAACTGTTGGGGTTGGCAGTATTAGAATCAGGATGTTCAATGGTATTGTTAGGGAATTAACGGATGTTAGATATGTACCTGAACTTAAATAAAATTTGATTTCATTAGGAGTGTTGGATTCTTGTGGATATAAGTATACAGGTCAAGGTGGAGCACTCACATTGTCAAAAGGTAGTTTAGTAGTGATGAAGGCAACAAAGGTTGATAACCTTTATAAGTTGGAAGGGAGTATTGAAGTGGCATCTGAAGTGACAAATGTATCTTTTTGTTTATGGAAGAAGAATCAAGTTCATAAGAGAAGAAAGAATCGCAGGTACTGGTAAATGGTAAATCATTTCCAGACTTAAAATATTTATTTCTGAATTCCTGCTTGTTTTATATCTCTGCAAGTTATGATGGTTGTATAAAGGGATGTTGTGTGTGGGATCCTACTTCTCAAAAGTTCATCATGGACAGAGATATACTATGTATGGAACAACCAAAAGGGTTGATTCAAGATCGCAACAGTAAATTTGTTTGCATGCTAGAAAATTCATTGTATGGCCTAATGGTACCCAGGCAAATATAGAAGAGGTTTGAATTCTTCATAGTGAGTCGGAATTTTTCAAAGGGTAGGAATGACTATACATTTTATAGTACATTCATAGTCTTGATGTTATTTGTTGATGATATGCTCGATGCAAGGAGAAGCATGGATAAAATCAGTAAGAAAATGACTTAGGTGGACAGGACAATTCAGATGAGGGATCAAGGAGCAACAAAACAAATTATGGGCATGGAAGTATACAGAGATGGTAATGGTAAGTTGTGGTTGGAGTTCAATATGAACATTGTAAAACCAATTTTTATCTTTCTTTCTTTCCATTATAATTTTTCTTCAAGAACAGGTCATGTCTATAAAGAAGAAAAGGTTATGTCTCGTGTAAGTTCAGTAGAAGGTTTTTTGTATGTGATGCAATGGTTAAGATCAAATGTTTCACATGCTAATGATGTTTTCAGATACATGACAGATTCAGGTGTTGCAGTGAAATGGGTGCTTCAACGTTTAAGAAGCACAAATATCACCTATAATGGTTACACTGAGATAACCTGTGATAATTGTAATGTATATTTTATAGGTGTTTTGGATAGGAGGAGATATATCACTAAATATGCCTCACAACACAATTGTGGAAGACATGTTGGAGGTGGAGTGACCCCTCAGGAAATCCAAACTTGTGTAATTCACATACGCAAGATCATGAAACCAGTTTTATTAGAGAAGCTCCAGTGGTGCTTGGCTTCTCTTGGCTTGCAAAAAAGGTGATGAACAAAAGGAAGGAGCAAGGTATCAGGTTAATTGTTGTCAAGGTGGAGATTGTTGGGATTTGGTGACAACGAATTCCTCAAAGGATGGATTTGGATCCTATTATTCTGCATTGGTTACAACCAAATAGACCAAGTTAGAATATGGATAGGGATTGCATTTAATAATTCGTTTCTTGTAAATGTATATAAATACATGTGAGCCTGTAGAGGAAAAGAGAGAGACAAAGTGAGAACATTATAGTCTGTTGTAATCTCCATGATCTGAATAATAAGACAATCGATGCCTATGCTTGGTGGGCATAGCCCAATGTTTGGGTGAACCACGTGAAATCCTTGTGTTTCTTATTTGTGTGATTGTTAATTATCATATGTGAATTTTGTTTTCTGCATTTGCAATTATAATAATTTCCTCTCCATTTGCTTGGAAAACCTGCCCGAAATCCACTTCTTGTTCATTGTGTGTGGGGGGGTCCACTATGAAATTACGGGGGGTCAATGTGTTTTTACGCTAACCATGGAAGGGGGGGACGCAATCTCCCAGCGCGTGACACGTAGCCAAATCTCATACCAGAGTTAAGCTTTGTGGCCCAACTGTGGAGCATGCAGGGGGGCCACAATCAAATAAGAGCCATTGATTTTTGTACATGCCACTTTCTCAACATTTGACTTATTAATATAAAATTTAAATGGAGGATAACCCACGTAGTTATAAAAATTCCATAAAGGTAATGGATAAAATAATGCCATATCATAAATTTTAATTTTAATTATTATTTAAAAGTTAAGTCTTTAATAAAAAGACTTATTTAAATAATAATATTTTATTTTGTAATTTTGGTTTGGCTTTGAATAATGGCAGACATTTTAAACAAGACAAAGACTTGGCATTTTGACATTGGTAGAAAGTTTGAGGGGAAAAAAAAAGAAATAGCACTGGGTTCATTGACCTAGGATTAGGACCTGGAGATAACATGAAATATGTCTGTCTTTACAAAGTTTTTCTAAGATTTTGAAAATTTTTGGTGATGTCGATTTATGTAACAACAATAGGTATGATAAATAAGCTTATGAGACAGTTATCGAATAAAAATATTTGTCCCAACCGACTCACATAGGATTTTCTTTTCAAGTTATCCTCAACCTCATGATTAATAAGGATGATTGTTAATTCCAAGCATCTAAATGATTTCAACATTCTTATGTGATGAGTTAAGAGGAAAATATGATGCCATGGTAATAATCAAATTAATAATCAAGGTAACTAGAATGAATGACTGAAAAATCATCAATTCTAAAGGATGGAAAGATGCTTTCCAACAAAGTTGGATCTTGGACCAGATCAAAAATCATGTTGATTAGTAGGACTAGGATTAAATATGTGGTCAGCCAATGAATTTATTAACAAAATTTTGGATTCCCAAAATTCTTGTCAAAGAGATCCCAGAAGAAAAAATTATGAATAGCATTGTCCAACATTGTCCAGATATAGTTCCCAACAGCAAGGATGAATATCTTATGTTGCTGCATAAACACAAGAAGAATCTAAAGTATGCAAGTTATAAGCTTGATAGGAAAACTCATCCTTACATGACTGACTTACTAGAAAATAAGATATACAACCCAACAAGAAAACTTGGCTAAGTTCATTATGCTAATTCTATACTAAGACCATGCTGGACAAAATTAATTTAAAGAAATGTTCAAGGGGAAAGAAGCCATTTGCATAACTCCAGTCCTATGATAACTTGACATCGAGAAAGAGTAAAAGGAATTGGAGAGGGATTAATCTTAGAGGGAAAGAACTCAAACATTCTAATCACTGTGTAGAGGGCATTCGAATCATAACTCAAAATTGGTCCAACTACTAAATATCTTCTAGGAATAAGCTGAGTAATATGAGGACTGTAAGTCTCGGAGAACCCATTTTCATGACAAAAGGGTACTGCATAGTTTTCTTCACTTAAAATATTCCTCTTGTAAGACAACAACTTGTCGAAAAGATTGTTTATGAGAGTCAATAGTGATAAGAAAATTTTCTCATACACAAAGAAAAGATTCGAGAGTGAGACAATTAAATGTTCCCCTTTCGTCAATGATAAATTTTTCACTGAAAAATTAGGTTCAGGAGAAGTATCATCATTCAAACCTTTTTATTTCTTTCGTCCAATAAATCTTTCTACTATTCATCCAACAAGTCTTTTATTAAAAAGATAAGGGAAAAGGGAACTAGCTAACGATCAAAAACACAATTAAATTAATCTAACAAGCTAAAAAAGAAAATATAGTTGTAATGTATTAAAAAAAAATCAATCATGAAGGCTTTATCCATGGAGTATATCTCAAAGAAGAGAAATAGGCAGCATTACCCATAAGGGAAAATAATTATTTACAATTGAATTTATTGTAAACCAAAATCAACACTGAAGTGAACAACCATGCAAAGAAAAGATACTATCCTAATCTATCCTACTTCTATCCTACACTACACCGGCTGAAAATGAACGATTTGAAATCATAATGACAATGTAGCCATCCATGTCACTCCAAACCTGCAATTACATGTTCATAAAAAATTAACAGTAGAAATTGGAGTATTGATGGACAAAAAATTCAAAAAAATAAATGATTAACAACTATATCCATCCTAATAAAGATGTCATGGTTATAATTAATGGGAAACATAGATAAGAATGACCCCTCTAACCATGCCTCAATTCTATCATAAAATTCGTTGGGACTATCATAAAATTGGTGGAGGGGATTCAAGGGAAAGTAGTATACCTGTTGAGAGTCATATATGAAACTACCCTGAAAAGTGTGTTGTGAGAGAGTCTTAGTACTAATGCAATCGTTACTTCTAGAAGACAATTCAAAACAATGAGGGCTTGACATAACCATCGGTATAAACCAAAGTGCCTCATTGTCTTGGTAAGCCTCCATGGGATCATACTTAAGTAACCAACAACTTGAAAGGAATTAGTGGTATCTAATAATATGCATGGACTATTCCCCACCATGGTGTGAAGCATATCACTAAAATTATGGCGGCAGCCACCAAAGTCATCAGTCTCTGTAGTTGTTTCATCCATTTCCTTTGATGGAAAAGATAAAGTAGGGAAATGAGAACCTAACATAACCATTGGTGTAACCCGCAATATCTCATTATCAATAGGAACACCTTCCTCTTTGTTGGCTACAAAAAATTATGAACTCAATTTGACTACACAAGAGGCTTCTTTTTTCATCACAAGGAAAGACTGGGGTCATGGGAGGGTGGGAGGATACATATACTTCTTCTGGAAAAAAATTCTCACTAATTTATATATCCCCCATAGTGAATAAGGATCCAAACATACGTTGTCCAATCGAAACATCGGTATACTCCACATTCTCATGTGAATTCAAATAATCATGTAAATATGCACTAAGGCCTAATTTGGATTCACCATCCACTAGTTGGTCCTATTCATTAGAAAGGGAAATTAAATGTAGAAGAAAATCACCGACAAAGGACATATCATCTAAATGAAATCTATATAAAATGCATGTGTACCTTATAGAAAATTATTCTAGAGATTCATTTTTCCTTTTCTAAAATTAAGAATTTCCTCACACAATGCATCATAATTATAATTCTCAAAAGCATACAAAATTTTAATCATAAGTTGTTCCCATGTGTGGATAGAAGGAATCGACAAAGTCTCACACCGGCCTTTGACCTGACCTTCAAAAGTAAGAGTGAATAACCTACGTACGACACCTTCATAAGCAATATTCTGAGAGAAACAATTAAAAAATAACTAAAGGATGTGCTTCGATGTAGATGTCTCTCCCTCACCATTGAATTTAATTCTTGACAAGAGATAACATATCTTTCTAGGAGTGTTGCGAGGTACAGAACCCAAAATTCATCTTCGTAAAGGGATTTGAGAAGGATCCATAGATGATGATAAAATAATTAACAAGATAGACTCCAGAGGTTCCTCTTGTCATCTGACCCTCATTCTAGCACCATTTTGTTGATGCGGGGAAAATTACTCATGCCGACATGAGGGAGATTTGCTCAATGGCAGGACCCAATCAAACATACACTCATTTGGTGTGGAAATACCCACCAATATGTAGGCCAGGTTGCCACTAACTATATGAATTACTCTCTGAAGAGAGGCTAAGTCATCCTAGCTATATTGAATCCTAAATGAAAATCTATTATACTATGTTGATGCAACCCTCTTTTAATGCTCAACTGTAGTCTTATTCTAACAATAACATAATCAATTACATGCACACACTTCATTTTGAAAAACAAAATTAGTTCTTATTTTACATAATTAAATCATACTAACATACTTATTCACATATATATGACCACTAGTATGCTCTCGTAAATGAGCTCATAACCCATTCATAATTATCTCCTACAAATGACAATTGATAGTAGTGACAAATTGAAAACATTTGCAGAAAATAACAAACAATAATGCACCATTGTATGAACAAATTATGAATTAGCTTGCCATTATTTTCCTTCAAAGAAATAATTCATTTGAGAAATAAAATAACAAGCAGATAGTTTTATTTTATGCCTTCAAGCCGGATAAATAGTTATACATGAGCCAATTTTGGTTCTCCAACCCCCCTCCCAATCCTCTACATGAGGCTTTCTTTTATAGAGTAAGATTGTTAATATTTTGTAACAGTGAAGGTTGTAGTTACTAATCGCTATAGTTTCCCCCTATTCTGTCTTTTTACATTCCCAATTTTCCCTTCATACAATAAACATAGAAAAGTATTTACATAATATTCCTTCCTACTTTGACCTCTTCAAGAACGTGAGAAACCAAGTCTTTGGCAATGAAGGGCATCATCAATGAAAATTTGTTCCAAATGACAAACAATGACAAACAAGCATGTTCATTTGTTTTGGGCCTCTTGCAGTTGCTTGGGGAGTTCAATCAGCTAAGAGGGACACATACATTCCCCTCAACCTTTATCTCTTATGAACACGAATAGTTATTGAACTCTGTCCATTTGCTTCATCTATGGAGCATGGTCAAAACTTGGTTATTCGTTTTGATATCAACATATCTTAGGTTAGATTGTGTATTACTGCCATCTCTCCAAGTAGAGCTTGCGCTATCGGAGAAGAAATATTTTGTTGTTTGAGAAAACAAGTGAAGCTCCTCCTGTGTTTGGTATTGTTGAATCCCGATTGTTCCTCCAGGTGGAAATTACCATGAGAATGGATCTACTTCCATGGGTGTTGCGATCATAATACTTGCACTCAATCACTCCTCATTATTAAATGAGATTTTTTATGTCTTCTATATGTTCTTTGTATCCATCTGGTGGGGTTTCTAGATAATATAATGATCCGAATTTTATGAGCAGAATGAAATTAATACAGATTATTAAAATATTATTACCACAAAATAATAGAGATACAGTAAAACTGCTTTTCTATTCAATAAGGAAATAAGATGAAACTGTAAAATGCAATGGAAAACAAGCTTGTTGGAATGGTGGCGGCTTATCTCTGAGAAGAGATGTGACGATTGCGCTCATTTGCAAGAAGATAGTTACAATGAGGATCTGAAGGAATTTTATAATAAACGGGAATGTAAAAAACCCTAGACATCCAAAAACCTAACCCTAGGAGATGAAGTGCCAAAAGTCATGTGGGCCCCGTTTGGGTAAGTTAGTACATCAACTTCCCGGGGTCGTAACTTTTGCATACGATCTTCGTTTTAGGTGCACGATAGCTCGTTGGAAAGGTCTAACCGAGAAGAAAAAAAATCTACTGGCTAATGGCAATACCACTGATAGTCCCCTGGGCCCCATATCCCCAAAAACAATCGTTTAGGGCCTCAAAACGGCCCCAGAAGTTTGGAACCCGAAAAACTGCCAAGGTGGAAAATTGTTTTTCGAGCCAGTGCAATAGGTGGGTGACCACCAATATCCACCTAGATCAATCCTCCCTCCTTAGGAAGCAATGGTCTCCATTCGTTGAGTTCCCCCATCAGATGAGAAAATTTTCGTTGAATTTGGCCACGGGTGAGCCACTTGCCTTGGTGCAGGAGCTCCCATGCTTGGATGACTCGATAAAGTTGGATCCTTTGTTTTTGAGTTCCCTTTATCTATGTGTCCACAATCTGATCACTAAATTTTTGTTACATGCAGTCAGGGTTGAGCTATGTTGGTTTCCACTGCTCTGCTATCTCTGAGGTGTCCAATAATGGTGGGAAATATGATCGAAGGAGAGCCACATTGAAGACTGGATGCAGACCAAGGAAGGGGGGGGAATGTTGAGCTCAAAATAATTGTCACCCATAGCTTGGTGATGGTGTACGACCCATAATGGAGTGGGTGAAGCTTCCTATGGGGCCCTATAAGGCGTTCTTTCTGCAAATGCAACCAAACTTTGTCGCCCACCTGAAACTTATGTGGCACTTGATGTTGATCATGGCATTGCTTGTACTTGGCATTAGACTTTTGTAGAATATCCTAAACCTGTTGATGGATGTGTTGGATCCGCTCAATGAACCAAGTGGCCCTTTTAGCTTCTAGTGGAGCGGGGGATGAGTCGGTCGAGGTGGTCACCAGGGGTAGTGCAACATCCATGGGGCCTAATAGTTGGAATCCCAATCCCACCTGAAAAGGGTTGTGTCCAGTTGAGCTATGCAAGGATCAGTTGTAGCTATGATGGACATAGGGAAGACAAGCATCCCATGTACGAGGGTGTTTTTAATTGTACATGTGCAGGATATCTACGACCATCTGATTGACAATCTTAGTTTGGCCATCTGTCTGGGGGTGGAAGGCAGTGGAGTTGGTGAGCTTGGTATCCAGCAATGACAAGAGGTTCGACCAAAATGAGATGAGGAACCGACTGTCACGGTATGAGATAATGGTTTGTGGGATCCCAAAATGTACCCATAATCGTTCAAAGAAGCGCTTGGTATTGGCTTCTATTGTGATGTTCTTCTTGCAAGCGACTAGAATCGCCATCTTGGAAAAGTGATCAAAAAACACAAAACACATTCATTTCCCCTCTTGGTGGACGGGAGGCCCAACATGTAGTCCATTGATATGGATTCCCATGACCTGTTAGGAGTAGGAAGAGGGGTGTACAGACCCTATTTCTTAGTGGTTGGTTTGGCAATAGCGCAGGTGGTGCAGGACCTGATATACTCATCAACATCCTATCGAAGTTTCGGCCAGTAAAAATGTTTCTGCAGCACTGCCACTATATTTTCGACGCCAAAATGTCCTATTACCAAACTGTAGTGAGCTTCCCAAATCATCTTTGTGTGCTCGCTTGATGGAACATATAGATGGCCTAGATGACACAGCAACCCATCCTGAAGATGGAAATTAGCGACCACTGAGTTGGCGCCCAACATTTGGTAGGTGGTGGAGAAGTCAGGGTATGTCTCATAGAGGTGGGGCCATCCAGAGGTCTCATGGCCACAAGAGTCTAGCACCGTGGTGAGTGTCGTGACTAGAGGTCCGCTAAGGCAGACAACAACTCGATTGGTACTTCTTTTTTTATACTTGATGTTGAGGTGGAACTATTGTAAGTATGTTGACCACTTCTGATGGCGGTCATTATGTAATTTTACTTGGCTCTGCATGAACTATAGTGGCTTGTGATCAGTGTGGATGACTGTCTCCTTCCCACGAATGTAATTTATCCACTGGTGTCAGTCTTGCATAATGGAGTACATTTCTTTTTTGTAAGTAGGGTACTTACAAACAACATCTGATACCGTCTCACTATGATATTCCATGGGGTGGTCGTGTTGAGTGAGAACAGCGCCGACAACATAATCTGAAGCATCTGTCTCAATCTTAAAGGGATATCGTAGGTCTGATAATGAAAGTATCAGGGATGAGCACAAACGCTTCTTCAATTCATCGAAGTGTTGTTTTTGGGATAGGCCCCACACAAATTTTGTCTTATCGCCACCCCTGGTTACTTGGCTGAGGGCCCATGCGATATGAGAGAATCCCAGCATCAACTTGCGATAGAAATTGGCGAGGCCCAAGAAGATCTGAAGTTCAGTGAGTGTGGTTGGGGCTGGCCAGTCACGGATGACTTGGATCTTGGTTGGATCCACATGCACACCATGTTGATCAACGATGTAGTCTAAATAATGGACCTTGTCCATGTCGAAGGAGAATTTTTCCAAGTTTTCATATAGTTTGTGATGTCGCAGGGTGTGCAGAACTTGTTGAATATGTTGCAAGTGTTCCGCCCAAGTCTTGTTGTAGATGAGGATTTCATCTAGATACACCACTACAAAAGTATTGGTGAAAGGTTGTAGGATATTGTCCATCATCCTCATAAAAGTTGTTGGAGCATTTTTGAAACCAAAGGGCATGACCATCCATTCAAAAAGACCTTCTTTTGAATTGAAGGAAATCTTCCAGACATCTATCTGTTCTATTGGGACCTGGTGGTAGCCAAACTTTAGATCAATCTTACTGAAGTATTTGGCCCCCATGAGCTTATCAAGGAGGTCTTCGATTCGGGGAATCGGGTACCGGTTTCAGACTATGATTTTATTTAGGGCCCGGTAATCAATGCAGAGTCTCCAGGTTCCATCTCTCTTTTGTACCATCACGATTGGGATCCCGCAAGGCGATGAGTTGGGATGGATGTGCCCCTTGTGGAGCAGTTATTGGATCTGCCTCTTGATCTCCTTGTTTTCTAACAGAGAGTGGCAGTAGACTGGCCCATTGGGTAGTGGTGTGTCTTGGGTCAGATCGATAGGATGCTTGACTTGGTAGTGCATAGGTACCCCAGTAGGAGAGGAGAAGATATCTGAGTATTCTTCCACAACCTTATCCACTTTCTTTTGTTGTGTGGAGAGATCAGTTGTGGAGGCCCTAGATGTCGATGTGATCTTTTGCTCACTCTAAGAGTGAACCACGAAGAAGATAAATTTTATGGTCCAAGAGATGACCTTCTTGCATTTCTTGGCAGAGATCAAGGAAATAGCACTAGGAGGGGTTGCCTCGGGTATCCTGTACAATTTCATGTTCAAAGTAATAATAAAACTACGAGGCCTATACTCATATACAACATGACGTTTCCATAAATAAGGTTGGCCCAAAAGAACATTAAAAACTTCGAGAGGAGCAACATCACACAATACCTCATCTTTGAAGGGCTTGATGTCGTACGACAATCACCATTGTTGGTTGATGCGGAGATCGCTTCCTTGGTGGATCCATCCAATGGTGTAGGTTTGTGGGTGCAGCATTGTCGGTAGAGCCAACCACTTGACGAGCTCTGCTGAGATGAGGTTCTTCTGGCTACCACTATCAACGATGAAGTGCACCAGGGTGCCTTTTACCCACATCTGTGAATGGAAGGGGCATTGTCCTTCTTCTGGCTTGTCTGGTTCACCAAGATGGATCTTGGTGGTAGAAACGGTGGCACTGGGTTCTACGTCAATGATCCATCTTCCCCTTTCTGGTTCTAACTCAGAGTCAGAACCCACATTTGTTTCAGAGGCTCTCACTTTGGCCATCAGCAATTGCTTTGAGCGGTAGTCGGCAATCTTATGCCAAGGGATCTTATGAAAGTCATACCACTTCTCAGTATCTTTTTTTGTCTTTCTAGTGTCCTTTTCTTGCAGCTTGGACTGGTTGTCCTAATATTTTCCATATTTTCTCTGTCCTTTTTTCTGTGGATTGAGGCCACCCTTTCCTACCTTTTGCTATGAGGGGTTCCCAAGCCCAAATTATCGCGTCTTTTGTTTGAGATTCTGATCGATTTTGATGACATATCAGTAGGCCGCGCCTAAGGACGAGATTTCCAAAAATTCCATTTTGGTCTAGATATATCTATGTAGAGCACCACGATACTGTTGAAATAATGTAACTGCAAAGAGTATTCTTATTAGTATTGATATTTTATTCATAGGATCAATCCCCATTGTGGATTGATCATGTCGGATATTGTAATAGGACCAAATCCCCTTTTGCGGATTGGTCAAAAGACAATTGTAATAGGCAGAATAAGAAGTCAGCCCCCGCAGTTAATTAAGAGACCCAGAAATATAATAAAGGTGGGTTTACCCACCCAGATTGAGAAGTCGGCCCTGCCAGTGAAGAGACACTTCATACCTGCCAGAACTTGTATAAATAAAGGAGGCTATTCGTACACTTCACGAACTCATTAGTATACTTTAGTGGGTATGTATACTATGTATCATTCATTGATGATTATTCTCGTAAAGACCTGGATATATTTGAAGTGTTCATCAAGTTCAAGGAGTTCAAAGCCTTGATAGAGAATCTTTCTGAAAAGAAGATTAAGATACTCAGGTCAGATAATGGAGGAGAATATACCTCAAAAGAGTTCGTGAACTTTTGCAGATATGTTGGGATCAAGAGGGAACTCACTACTCCCTATAATCCTCAACAAAACGGTGTAGCTGAAAGGAAGAACAAAACAATTATGGAAGCTGTGAAGACTATGATCCATGATCAAGATCTTCCTATGTGCTTATGGGCAGAAGGAGTAATGGCAGTTGTTTACGTGTAGAACCGATTATCCCATAGCGCACTTGGGCTCAAGACACCAAAAGAGATGTTCACTGGAAAGAAGCCAGAGGTAAGCCATCTCAAAATATTTGGTTGTCCAGTGTTTATTCATATACCTAAAGAAAAGAGAAACAAGTTGGACCCTTCAGGAAAGAAGGGAATATTTGTGGGATACTGTGAGGT
>ML856529.1:0-10582 GCA_009831015.1 Picea engelmannii
TCTTAGCAAGGAAGGTATTTTCCTAGTATCAACTATTACATCCATTTGTCTTTACTTGGCTATTGACTTGTTGATCCATGTAGAATCTATTCATCAAGAGAATTTTTGTATCCATAGCTAGCATTGGGATCAGTAGCATATCTAGTGAGCACACTGATGTCATTACAGGATTTTTATTTCCTCAGTTCACCAAGAACTGTTTGTGAAGTTCACCAAGCACTGTCCTACTAGCCATATGCTAGAGGAAGCTATACAGTTCACCAAGAACTGTCAATTCACCAAGAACTATCTTACTCAGTGCCAGTCCTTTTTCATACTGGATGAGTAATCTTAGAGCCAGTCCTTTTTCATACTAGATAAGAATAAAATAGAATAGCCCACATCCTACCTATAAATGACTCGCCCCGCTACTATCACCAGAATCCCATATGCAACTCCTTACTCCCTCTTACGAGGGACCAGTCCAATTTTGTCTCTGAAGTACTCAAACTTCACCTTTGATAAAGGTTTGGTTAGCACATCTACAACCTACTCCTTGGTAGCCACATAATGAAGCTTCATTGCTCCCTTTTCTACCACATCATGGATAAAATGATACTTGATTTCAATATGCTTTGATTTGTGATGAAACACGGGGTTCACTGACAACTTTATGCAACTCTGATTGTCACAACAAATACTAGTAGCATCTAACTCAATATCAAATAATCCTGAAAGTAATTTCCGTAGCCATACAGCTTCAGTACATGCTAAACATGTTGCCATATATTATGCCTCAGTTGTACTAAGTGCAACACTGGTTTGCTTCCTGCTAAACCATGAGATCATACGTGATCCCAAACTAAAACAACATCCTGAAGTACTCTTACGATCTATGACACTACCAGCCCAATCTGAATCAGATTATCCCTATAGTCTGAACTCACAATCTGCAGCATACTTGATACCATACTCAATGGTACCTTTCAAGTATCTCATCACATGTTTTGTTGCGATCAAATGAACATGTTTGGGTTCAACCATATACTGACTTAAAGTTTTCACAGGAAAACATATGACTGGCCTTGAATTCGTTAAATTCATCAACGAACCAATCCTTTGCCTATACAAAGTGGCATCCACTATCTCTGATGAAGTATCACATAATAAATTTGGATTTGTCGTCATGGGTGTAGTCATGGATTTACAATCCATCATTCCAAATCTCTTTAGAATTTCCACAGCATATTTTCCTTGACTAAGACAAATCTCACTTGAATTCCGCCACACTTCCAAACCTAGGAAATAGTGCATCTGACCCAGATCTTTCATTTCGAATTCTGAAGCAAGCTTCTTCTTGCAATCAATGATGAGCTTTTCATTTCCTGTTAGAAAACAATCATCCATATACAATAGTAAGATCACCTGATCATCATTCTCAATCTTATAGTAGACCCCAGACTTCTTGCTCCCTGATGAGTATCATTGCACTAACAGAAATTCCAAATTCCTTCTGGATGGAAAGATATAGGAATTTCGTTGGCCAACTGCAGAGGCTAGGGTTTGTACAGTCCTAATGAGAAAGGAGTGTCACGTGCTATAGCTCTCTGATATATCAAAGGCTTTCCAACAATAGTACTTAATCAAATCTTTCATGGCATCAACTAAGGAGGTTAGACCATACCCTTAGCCATACTACCTAATACCTTGGTATGCGAGAGTGATCTCCCTGAGTGTTGTTTTTTATGTACTATAACAACAAGACGATGGACAGTTTTAGGTGCGCCTAAAGGGCTTCTGATATACCCAAGGGTATCTGGAAGACAATTTCGTATACAGGTGTTGTTTGATGCGGTACTACTCGAAGGGGTATTAACAAAGGTTACAAGGGTGTCCAAACTCCAACTAGGTGACACGGCTTGTATTTTCTTCTTGTATTCTACCCTGACCATAATTTTACTCGTCGAACTATAGATCTTTGTGTTATTTAAAGATGCTAGAACATGTCTCTAGCCTAAAAAAGTCTGCTAAAATCTAGAGGTGTGTTGGCTCAGGAAAGAGCTATGATACCACTTGTAGTGTAACCCTGAGACTTCAAAGACAAACCAACTATACAAAGGACATAATTGCAGAAAACCAAGCACAAGAGACAAATAAAATGAAATATGTGAAATATACCCTTGTATTATGATAAGTCAGAAAAAAGAAAGCAATGTTCACTTGCCTCTTAAGGTAGCACGACCTTTCACTACGCAAAACTCCAAATACAAAAGTACTGGACAAACCATTTTATAGCCTCCTATTCTCTCTAAATAGATTCTCAATAGCAAAACCCTAACTACTTGTGGTCCCATCACTAATGGGTACTAACTACCTAGTGGGCCTTATAAAGAGGACCCTTTACATTAAATAACTATCCACTACTATCTAATTGGGCCTTATTCAAAGAGGATGGTCGCATACATCAGTTCACTAACTCCTAAGTAGCCTAAAGTAGGGAGGTAAGGGTAGGACCCTAACCAGTATATAAGACCTCATATCTCGTAAAACAATGTACAAACTAGTACGATGGCTAAGCTCCGCTCCAATTGTTGATCATTTTTGTACAACAAAATGAAACTAATATGATATTGTTTCTAATCCTTCCTAGATAAAACAGCTCAACATAAATTATACATTTCCATTTCAAAAACATAATATTCTAAAAATCCTCTTAAGCAATGTTCACTTGCCTCTTAAGGTAGAGCGACCTTTCACTAAGCAAAACTCCAAATACAAAAGTATTGGACAAACCATTCTATTGCCTCCTATTCTCTTTAAATAGATTCTCAATAGCAAAACCCTAACTACTTGTGGTCCCATCACTAATGGGTACCAACTACCTAGTGGGCCTTATAAAGTGGACCCTTTACATTAAATAACTATCCACTGCTATCTAATTGGGCCTTATTCAAAGAGGATGGTCACATACATCAGTGGACTAACTCCTAAGTAGCCTAAAGTAGGGAGGTAAGGGTAGGACCCTAACCAGTATATAAGACCTTATGTCTTGTAAAACAATGTAACAATGTACAAACTAGTATGATAGCTAAACTCCACTCCAATTGTTGATTATTTTTGTACAACAAAATGAAATTAATATGATATTGTTTCTAATCCTTCCCGAATAAAACAGTTCAACATAAATTATACATTTCCATTTCAAAAACATAATATTCTAAAATCCCTCTTAAGCAATAATTATTGTGATTTCAAATTAAAAGTATTAAGAATGCATACCTCATAATGTGAAATAGATACAGGCTCCTTAAATTGGATTGTTCTAGCTAGAGTTGAAACATAAGAAAGCAACATTATGCCTTCACAACACAACTTTTGAGAAACCACTTTAAATGGCATAAAGAAAGCCTCCTTACAACTGCAACAAAAGAAAGGTGACCATTAGAAAACTAAAACGAACCAACAATGCATAAATTTAAAACTACTAATAGGACAAAGAAGCTGCCCTACTATAGCACAATCCAAGAAGGCAAGAGGGAAAAAACATGTAAAGGGAAAGGCACAAACACAATGATGCAAATTATCAATTGATTATAGCAAAATGAATTAATCCCAAAGGATTGGAAGTGATCTTGTTATCACCCAAAAATTCCTAATAGGAAAGCTAAGAGGAGCTTGGATATCCAATGTTCCACGGGGATGCATCCACCAGGGTGGGGGGCGCGCCCCTCACATTTCCCACACTCCTGGGACGGGGGGACACTTGGGGAATGCTTTTGGGCATCCCCCCTTGAAAGGGGGACTCTTGGGTGTCCCCCCTCGAAATTTCGCCTATTAAGGCTTAAAATAAAAATAAAAATAAAAAATTGGGTTTCTATTTTTGAATTTGAGTAATTCCAATTTACTATTTCAGACTTTAGTATCTACTATTTTGCTTAGTACTAATTAGATTCTAGAATGATGAATGATGAATTTAAATCAATGTATCAATATTTTACTATATTTGTTTCATTTATGATTTATGAATCAATGTATTACATTACTGAATTTGAAATTGAATCATGTTTATAGCATTTACAAATTTGAATTTAGTACTATTTAGTATTTTACTGTTTACTATTTAGTATTTAAATTGCACAATGACTTTGCATGGGACGAATTGTTATTGTTGAGATTTTATTATTATTATTTTTATTTTTAAAATTGTATATTTTATAGTTTTCATATTAAATATGTGATGCCCCTCGTCCCCCATTTCTCTAAAATTTGGGGGTGCTTCCACATGTTCCCGCTACTGGAAACTTGGTGGAACATAGCTACAGGATTATGAACCAATGTCACCTCGCTCAAGTCCTTTCTCACTTCGGATTGTTGCTTTGCCAACCTATTAACCCTTGGATTTTCTCACTTGAAAATCCTGACGGTTAAGAGCCAGCATGAGTTATTTGGATGGTGTTATCACAAGATTTGTACTTGTGCAAAGTTTTCCACAAGATCCCAATCTTGTGTAACAACTAGAAGTTTCTACAACTGTCACCTAAGCAAATAATTCCCTCGTTTTAGTGAAGGAAAAAATTCCAACACAAGGGAGGCTTTCCTAGTGACTTCAAGGGATCAAACAGCAAGATTAGCCAAGCCTACGGCCCCCCTATCTTGGTCACTTAGATGGTAAAACTAGGTATGGGAAAGGTGAAGGGACAAATTGGTTTGAATGAGGTAATTGGGCAACCTGTACGAGACAATAACTTCTTCAATGCATAAAATCATCAATTACCAAGTTTATATAGCATATAAATCACCCTTAGACACTAGATAAACAATAAAACTTATTGTTGTTGTAAATTTGCAGCAGTAAACCAATTTATATCAGCAATGAATGATTTATAACAGCAATAAGAAAAACAACCCAGAAAATTAGCAATTGACTCTCAAAATTGTGTATACAGCAAGGGGAACAATATCCAATAGCCAACCCAATTTTTTGAGAAAGTTTTGCCACAATATTAAATAATTATCAGCAATAAATTGCATCCCTAATGGCTGTAGCATTCACTTTATGACAGAAGCAACTTATTCCAATGATTTAACAAAGCGTTGAGGTATAATCAACAAGCTAATGGTGTCATAAAACTGATTTAAGTGAAGGTTTTAACAGTTGTTGAGAGTGTGAACATCACAAACATAAGACTAGTGCCATCTACTTCCTTGGGCAATGGAGTCAAGCAACACTTTGAAGGATGAATTAGACAATCAAGAAGAATGAAGCCTTGAACCCTAAGGTGCAACCCCTCTTGGACCTTAGGATCAAAACCTGCAAGAAAACAAACCATAGCATGCAACCCCTCTTGGATCCTAGGTGTCGTTGTCTTTCTTCTAGAGTATCTAGTTCAAGGATCAAATGAACTAAAATCAAAACCCTAAGGTGCAACCTCTCTTGGACTTTAGATCTTTGAATTTAGCTAGAGACTAGGTCTCTAAATGCTTTCAAAAACTTGGACAAATAAAAGTATAGAAGGAGAGAAACCCTTATGCCTCCATCCTAAGGTTTTACTAGAACAAAGTAACATGCAACAAGATAGCAATTATCACATTATACCATGAACAAACACATTAACTTAAGAAGATTCCTTACCCATCCAAGTCGCTATGCCAAGAGAAACCCTAGTTGCAAACATTTATCCATCCAAACAATGAAAAGCATCCAAATTAAGTCCTTCTCCAAAGTGCATAATAGATCCAAGAGACAAGAAGAGTAGTGTGAAACTTTCTTAGAGCGCTCTCTCACAAGTGTGAGGAGATGTGATGATCAATAAATGTTTCGAGTACTAGCCTCATTTATATAAGGTAACCCTAGCACTTTTGTCCACATAATTGAGTAAAACAACAATGATCCATGCTAAAAGTGAGCCCGACCCCTCAAAATAGCCTCTACAATTACGAATCATGCAAAATAGCCAGCATAAAGCCACACATGTGGTGACGTCAAGCCTCCAAGAAGTGGAGGGCCTCCCAAGGCCACGTGTCATCATCCAAGGTGCAAGCAAGGTGGGAGAATGTCATGCCACCTCAAATCATCATGTGGTGTCCAGGTGACAAGCAAACCCCATCATCTCCATCAAATCCTAGCACATGACGTCATCATCAAAGCCCAGCATCCAAGGTGTAGAAGGCAGAGTCCAAGGTGGAGAGAGGATGCATCTCATCTCTACATGATGTCCAAGCCAAACCAAGTGCAACGTCCTCCATCAAGTGGTTGGGTAAGGTGTGGGTGCACTATCCAAAGTATGTGCTTCCTTCCCATAAGCGTGCTATCATGACCATATCTATCAAAATGAAGCCCATTTCTCCATTATCCAAGGTTTTGGAGATGTGAGTCTGTGTTTGAATATGCCAATCCATCAAATGACCCAATGCTCTGCATCACACGTGCCATATCCTCCAATAACGGCACAATGTCCTAGGTGAAAGCATGGGACGTCCTTCAAGGAACTATGTCAGGTGCATCTAAATCAAATTAAAGTTATGGAATCAAGTAAAACCAATCTTCACAAGGTATAACAATTTTTAGATCATTCAAAGTAAGTTGTTACTTAACATAGAAGCCATATAAACAATTCACATCAAGTATCCCCTTCAAACTTCACATTAGCTCAAGACTTTATGTAAGTTGGCAAGTTTGAGTATGGGAGGACCATCATCAGACCCTATAAGGTGTGCCAACCAAAACAGGAAAGAAAAGACCCAAGTAGAGTGATACTTCCCGGAGGAAGCAGGAAAGAAAAGAACCCTTCAAGAGCAAGCATGATAGTGAAACGTGTTAGGCTTACTTCATGGCTTATGGAATCATTTGGTCCATTTCTATGAGTGCCTTTATGGAGGGTGCTCTTGCTCTTGAGTTACAACTTTCTAAGTGCTACATTTTCCAACTCCTTAATCTACCTTTTATATTGTCCTTGTATAATTTCTAAGTCCCCTTTATAAGGTTTCAAGCATTAACATTCATTTCTTTGCGACTAGGATGAACACGAAAAGGGTAGAGGTCAAGTATGGACTGCCTTTTAAAAGTCCTTTCTATACCATTTCTTTCTTTCCTTAATAATATTATTTCTTTATCATTTTTTACTAGCAGTTGCAATCAACCTATGGGCCTTTAGCCCCTCTTCTCATGAGAGAATGAATCATGACCCATTACTGAAGTTTGATACACTGTGACAGGCTCCAAGATGGTAAGTGTTAAGTATGGCTGGAAAACGGAACGTTGCCCTTGTGAGGGCACCCCAGTAATACCCCTTTTCCTTGGGGTGACAACATGGGACTAGTGTACAAATGCTAGCCACCAAGGTGAAACAAGGAAACAAACATAACTTCTTGAGCTTATGATTCATTATCCAAATTCAACCAATTATCCTCATTCATATGCCTAGTATATTAAGCACAACACTATGTATGAAAGAAGGATTATTGTACCTCATGATGATTCTGGCTTACCATCTCCCAAAGACTGTGCTAATTGGATGTGATGAGCTTTATTGATCAAGAGTGAAAGAGGATTTTGAGGGGGGTTGTTGGGCTACCATGAGTGGACATGTTGATCATCATCATCAACGGGATCATTGTCTTCATTGTGGACCATGAGACATGATCTCCTCTAGTTACCCCTAGGCATGGGGGGGTAACTGTTGATGAATGCAGCTATGGGAGACACCCTCTAGCTTACAAACCTATGAGATGTCGAACATAGCAGCTATGTGAAGCCTTTCTTGCAGCTTACAAACCTGAGTGAAAGCCCCTATGAAGGGTTCGTGGTTCCTGCTTGGGACAGAATCAGGAACGTAGAGATGACCTCATCCATGACGTGAGTGAGAAGAACTCCAGATGATTATCCGGATGAAAAGCGATCTATTGAGTTAGGACGTGTCTGTGGCTGAGCACAAGGTGAACATGGGAAATCCCAAAAGTGTTGGGCACATCATCATGTGAACAAAAATGAAGATGATGTGATGGCCTCCTCTGAGCAGCAGAGTTGACGAGAAGACTCCAGATGATTCTCCTGTTGGTGGCAGTGGGAAAGCAGATCTGTAGAGTGGACGTGCCTGTGGGCAAGCACAGGTGAACATGTGAGGACCTGGTTCATCTGTGTAATGCAATGAATCAGAGTCATGGCATCCCTATGGATGTGCCCCTAGTGGATGAGCACTAGTGGGTGTATCAGATTGTTTGCTATATATTGTTCAAGAGTCAGACCTACCTGTAACCCTAGTTATTATATAAAGGGTACAGGTCGGCCCCACCTTAATGTGTTTAATAATAAATGTAAAAGATAATTAATATTGATATTAATATTAATATTAATTATTATTATAATAATAATAATAATAAATTATATAGTGACTTAGAGAGGTCAGCCCTGTTGAGCCAATAGACGCCTTTGTTGAGTGGTCAAGTCTAATATAAGTAAGAGATGATTCTCCATTGTAGAATCATATCCTTCTTGTGCGTTTTGGAAATTTCAGCAAATACTTCTCTTTGGCAAAGGTGTGCACCTCTCTTGGGCGCTAGTCTTCTAGGGCTTAAGCACCCTCTTGTGTGCTAAGTCATTCTTGGATGTGAAAGGTCTTTCTCTTGAAGAATATAGCAAAGGATTTGGGTGGGTTTTTCTCCCTTGTTTGAGAAGGGTTTTCCAAGATATATCTTGTGTTCTTGTGCATGGTGTTTCTTCTTGTGATCTTGTTTGTCGCAACATTCTTGTTTATGGTTAAGACATGATGAAATTGAAATGAACTACATGCTTAACCTAGCTTATGGAAAATCAGCAGTAACAGGCTAGCATTCAGATATTTTTCCCAGAGATAACTTGGTATGAGCCAAGGTCGGTTCCCATACGAGTACAAGTACAGGATTGGTTTAGTAGTGTTCTTTCTTTCCTGGATAGAAGTTTTCACAGGTCTTCATGGATAGAGAGATGTCTATTTTTAGCATATTCCCTACTTTTTAGGAGACAGAGATCGGAGGTCTGCATGGCAATTTTTATAACATATTCAGAGTCCTTGCGAGCTCACGATTCCAATGAGCCTTTTTCGGACGACATGCAAGCAACTTATTATTTATAGCAGTTGGAGATCCAGGGTTCAGATGACGATTCCGAGCACATATCCTAGTTCCTTACATAAAATCGAATCTAATGAGCCCATTTTCATTGCCATGTGAGGAATTTCTATTTTTAGCAATGTCTATTTTTAGACATACTATATTTGGCAGTGGTCCAGGACGTATTTGGTGTTTTCACAATTTTTCGTCGGACAGCTAAAATTCCACATGTCTATTTTTAGCAGGTGTCGCCATGCAAGGTGACAAATGGCAGGTCCAGATTTCGACATTTAGCAGCTTCAAAGTGTGATATGTGGCGCATACATGCATGAGGATATTAGGCGTTGTGGTTGAGTTATTAAAGCACATGCATTAGTTGAGTGTGAGTTGGCACATGTGAAAAGTTATAAGTTTATGTGTTTTGATTTGACCAAAGATAAACTTTCCCTTTCTTACACTTAACTCTTTTTCCCCTCACCTTGATCCCATTTTTCCTCTTGTATTCCTATTATCTAGCGCTAATTCCCTATTTTATCTCCCTTACTCCCTATTTCCTAGCGCATTATCCCTATTCTCCTCATAAATCACTATTTCCTATTTCTAGCACATTACTCACATTTCCCTTATATATTTTCCTTATTCACCCCTCCTCATCTCTCATGTGCATGCATGTATCCCATGCACTCATCCATTTCTCTCTCCTGCATGTGCATGTCTTATTCATATTTCAACATACATTTTCCCTCCTTCCACACATGTGCATCATTCCTTTAATGCGCTTAGCCTCACTCCCACTTATTTAACCCATGCACATATTTCCTATTTAGTGCATGCTTCCCTAAGGATGACTTGTTTTTGTTGAGATTTTATCATTATTATTTTATTTTTAAAATTTTTTAATTTTTATATTATATATGTGGCGTTCCCCCATCCCCCATTTCCCTAAAATTTGGGAGTGCTTCCACATGTCCCCCTTGTGCGTCTCCCAGCTTCCATGCCCCCATGTCCCAGAAACTTGGTACATATCTATAGGATTATGAACCAATGTCACCTCGCTCAAGTCCTTTCTCACTTTGGATTGTTTCTTTGCCAACCTATTAACTCCTAGATTAGCTCACTTGAAAATCTTGAGGATTAAGAACCAGCATGACTTTTTGGCTGGCATTCAGATATTTTTTCCAGAGATAACTTGGTATGAGCCAAGATTGGTTCCCATACGAGTACAAGTATAGGATTGATTTAGTAGTGTTCTTTGTTTCAAAGATAGAAGTTTTTGCAGGTCTTCATGGATAGAGAGAGATGTCTATTTTTAGCATATTCCCTACTTTTTAGGAGACAGAGATCGTAGGTTTGCATGGCAATTTTGATTACATATTCAGTATCCTTGTGAGTTCACGATTCCACTGAACCTTTTCCGAATGACATGCGAGCAACTTACTATTTATAGTAGTCGGACATCCAGGGCTCAAATGACGATTTCGAGCACATATCCGAGTTCCTTACAACAAATCGAATC
>ML856529.1:15017-27585 GCA_009831015.1 Picea engelmannii
TTTTCAATTTAGCATGAACTTGAACCATAAACAATGCAGCAACACAATAGTTGCAGTAACCAAGATCACAAGAAGAATAACCATGCACAAGACACAAGAAGTTATCCTGGGAAAACCCTTCTAAACCAAGGGAAAAACCCAGCAACCCTTTACTATATTGCCAAGAGAAGAACCTTCACACCATAAACCCTAGCGCAGACAAGAGGGTGCTTTATGATCAAGAAAGATAGCGCACAGAAAAGAGTGCACACCAAATTTCAGCTCACCAAGTTAAGCGTTTAGTGAATGAGATATGATCCACAATGGGGATGTATCTCTCTAATAAATACATGACCTAGCTCATCAAATAGATGTGTCTATTCGCACAATAGGGCCGACTGGTACAACTCAATAATATAATTAATCTTTTACATAATATTAATTATCTTTACACAGTAGGGCCGACATGTACCCTTCACAATACAAATTAGGGTCTCACACATCCTCTAGTGCTCTGCCACTAGGGACAAGTCCACATGTGCTCAACCACAAGGGACGTCACTCTCAAACAGATGAACTCAACTAAATCCATAGGAGTACGAACTGGAGATCCATCTCCAGTCAACTCAACTAAGTCCACAGGAGTACGACAAAAGACCATCTCAAGTCATCTCAACTCAGTCCAAAGGAGTACGACAAGAGACCAACACAAGTCATCTCAACTTAGTCTAGAGGAGTACAACTCACCTATCACATAGGCGTTCTCACAGATCATCTCAACTCAGTCTAGAGGAGTACGATCTGAAAGATGTCTCATAAAGTTACAATCATCAACACTCCCTCTCAGCTAGGGAGGCATTCTCCACCAGGCCAAGTCTCTCACAGAGGTACTCGAACTTCGTCCTGGCAAGCGATTTGGTGAAGACATCTGCAACTTGCTCGTGTGTAGAAAGGTATCGCACATGTACTGCTTTCCTCTGCACCATATCTCTGATGTAATGGTATTTGATCTTAATGTGTTTCAATTTATCGTGAAACACAAGATTCTCTGAGAGCTTCACACAGCTCTGGTTATCGCAATGGATAACGGTGGAATCCATCTCATGTCCAAATAAGTCTGCAAGGAGCTTGTGAAGCCACACTGCTTCGTGGACTGCCACACATAATGCAATGTACTCTGCTTCTGTGATACTCAAAGCCATAGAAGTTTATTTCCTGTTGCACCAGGAAACCATGCCAGATCCCAAAGTAAAACAACAACCGGAGGTACTCTTCCGGTCCACTGCGCTCCCTGCCCAATTTGCATCGGCATATCCCTGGAATCTCATGTCTACACCAGAGGCATATCTCAGTCCATAACCAACTGTGCCTCGTAAATATTTCAACACATGCTTCACTGTTATCCAGTGTGTCTGTCTCGGCTGACTCATAAACTGACTAAGTACACTCACTGCATAGCATATATCAGGTCTGGTGTTAACTAGATACATCAATGATCTAATCAATTGTCTGTAAAGATGTGGATCAATCTCACCTGACTCAGAAGAAGTTTCGTTCAGTTTCTTCAGATTCATCACCATCTGTGTAGGCATGGGCTTGCAGTCTGTCATCCTAAATTTCTTCAATATCTCCACTGTGTATTTCCCGTGACTCACGAAAATCTTATCAGTCCTTTGCCACACTTCTAGTCCCAAGAAGTAGTGCATCATACCAAGGTCCTTCATTTTGAATTCAGAAGCCAATGCACGCTTGCATTCAACAATAAGGCTTTTTGAACCGGTGAGGAATAAGTCATTAACATATAGGACCAAAATCAGGCACTTGTCACCAACAATGTTGTAGTATAGGTTGGGATCAGCAACACTCTTGTCGAAGCCCAAACTCATCAAGTATCCATCAATCTTCTCATACCATGCACGAGGTGCCTATTTTAGTCCATACAGGGCTTTCTTCAACCTGCACACATGAGACTCCTTCTCATGTATCAAGAATCCATTTGGCTGGTCGATGTAAACTTCTTCCTCAATTTCTCCATTGAGAAAGGTTGTCTTCACATCCATCTGATGTAGTCTCCAACGCATGGATGCGGCAAGGGCAATAACCGTACGGATGGAAGCGTATCGGGCAACAGGAGCAAATGTCTCATCATAATCTATTCCCTCCACCTGACAGAATCCTCTAGCCACAAATCTCGCTTTGTACTTCTCGACACTTCCATCAGCTGCATGTTTGATCTTATAGATCCACTTGGAAGTTACTACAGACTTCCCTTTCGGTCTCGGAACAATATCCCACAGATCATACTTCATGATGGACTGATACTCTTCGTTCATGGCATCTTGCCAAACCTGCTGACCTGTTGCTTCTCCATGACAAGAAGGCTCAGTATCAATGATGTGGCTCATAGATGAAACATAGCTCGAAAATCTCTATGGTCTCTTGTTCTCTCAGAATGTACCACAAGGAGCTTCATGTCCCTCTGCCTCTTGCAAAGTCTGTCGAGCCCATGCAAACCTCTCCTGGCCTACTGCAATGTCTCTAGGAACATCAACTGGAGCTAGGGGATCAACTGGATCAATTGGATCAATAATTGTCTCCCTCTGAACTGCTGAAGGGGGAGAAGGTATTGTCTCTTCTTTCTTCTCGCTATCAATCTCCATATGAGATTCTTTGGATCTTCGGAAGGCTATCTATTCCTCAAAGGTGACATCCCTGCTAACCTCGATTTGTCTCTGACCAAGGATGTAGATCCGATATGCCTTCAAAGATTCAATGTACCCCACAAATGTACCCTTTCTGCCTGAAGGGTCTAGCTTGGTCCTCTTTTCCTTGGGTACATGAAAGTGTATTGGACACCCAAATATCCTGAAGTGTCCAATCTCAAGCTTCACTCCGGTGAAAGCTTCTTCGGGAATCATGTTCTTCGGAATCTTATGAGGACTCCTGTTTTGAATGTACATAGTTGCCATGGATGCCTCTGCCCACATAATCATAGGTAGATTCTGATCATGTATCATTGCTTTGGTTGCCTCAACAATGGATCTATTCTTCCCGTCTGCAACCCCATTCCACTGAGGGTTATAAGGAACGGTGTACTCCCTTTTGATCCTTGCCTCAATACAAAAATCTGGCCTCTCGTACTAGGATAATAACCAAGATGGCCTCTCATAGGGATAACAACCAAAATGGCCTCCTGTACTAGGGATAATAACCAACCAAGAAAAAAATTGGACTCGCATACCAGGGATAATGGTCCAAGTCATGAGGGCTCCCATACCAGGGATAATACCCTTCATTATCAAATGCAAGCTAGTACAGAGTAATGATGAAATCAAATAAGGAATGTAGTACAAACCTTACCTTAGTCTACAATCATGCTCAATCTTGCTTTTGGTCCTCCTGAGTGCAGTCTGCCCATAGATGATCAAACTGAGGTAAATCTACTCTTCCACTAATACTTTCAATGAATGGTTCCCAATGCTTTGGAAGAGCATTAAGAGTAATCATGACAAGTTCTTTGTCTGTTATGGTTTCTCCAGTGGCACCTAACTAATCTCTGATCTCTGAAATCTTTATGAAGAAGGTAGTAGTGGTGTCATCTTTCGACATCTTGAGATTTTGAAGTTGGTGTTTCAATGTAATAGCTCTGTTAGTGTTGTTGCTCTCAAACATCTTCTTCAACGCATCATACATTAGATAAGTTGTCTTCAAGGTAGAGATGTGAGGTAGTAGATGATCTCTTACTGAGTAGATGATTATCTTTCTAGCTTTGACATCATCTGTCTTCCATTCAGCCTTCTCTTCATCAGTTGTTGTTGCTGGTAGAGTTCCTTCTATCAATCTCAATAGGTCACTCTCTTTTAAAGTGATGCGTAATCTTAACTTCCAGGAGTTGAAGTTGCTTGATCCATCAAGCCTATCTTCCACCAAATTTTTGTTCCTCATGGCTTGCAGATTCTTCACAAACCCTAACGGCTAGGCTAGAAACCCTACCTTCAAAAAACCTAATGGCTAGGCTAGAAACCCTAGCTTCAAAAAACCTGACGGGTAGGCTAGGCTAGAAACCCTAGGTTTCAATGGACTTATGATTGCCAACAAGAAGCCTTGGAGAGTCAAAAGAACCCCAGTGAGCTGCAAAGATTCCCCAACGTCCTGCAAAAACCCTAGAAACCGAAATCTGCAGAAACCCTAGGGCCGAAAATCCAAACTTCTTCGATTTTCAATTTGAAAGTTGCAGGTGATGTGCTGGACTAGGCCGTACCTTCTTGTGAAGATTTTAGGCCCAGTGCTCAAGGGAAAGTGCTAAAACTAGCTTGACAAGCAAAAGGGTAAGGGTCGTTTTTGCAATTGCAGCAAGAAGGTGACGGCTAGCTTGGAAGGTGCTGGAGTAGATTGTGCAATGGCTCTTTTAGGAACGCTGCTCTGATACCATGTTGAATTTTTAATGCTATCTCAAACACATGTAGTTTCTTTTCAATTTAGCATGAACTTGAACCATAAACAATGCAACAACACAATAGCTGTAGTAACCAAGATCACAAGAAGAATAACCATGCACAAAACACAAGAAGTTATCCTGGGAAAACCCTTCTCAACCAAGGGAAAAACCCAGCAACCCTATACTATATTTCCAAGAGAAGAACCTTCACACCATAAACCCTAGCACACCCAAGAGGGTGCTCTATGACCAAGAAAGATAGCACATAGAAAAGAGTGTGCACCAAATTTCAGCTCACCAAGTTAAGCGTTTAGTGAATGAGATGTGATCCACAATGGGGATGTATCTCTCTAATAAATATATGACCTAACTTATCAAATATATGTGTCTATTGGCACAATAGGGCCGACTTGTACAACTCAATAATATAATTAATCTTTTACATAATATTAATTATCTTTACACAGTAGGGCCGACTTGTACCCTTCACAACACAAATTAGGGTTTCACAATAGTCTTACTCTTTGACAATATAGCAAGGGGTCTTACACACATCCTCTAGTGCTCTACCACTAGGGGCAAGTCCACATGTGCTCAACCACAAGGGACATCACTCTCAAACAGATCAACTCAACTAAATCCATAGGAGAACTGGAGAACCATCTCAAGTCAACTCAACTAAGTCCATAGGAGTACGACAAGAGACCATCTCAAGTCATCTCAACTCAGTCCAGTGGAGTACGACAAGAAACCAACACAAGTCATCTCAACTCAGTCCAGAGGACTATGACTCACCTATCACATAGGCGTTCTCACAGATCATCTCAACTCAGTCCAGAGGAGTACGATCTGGAGGATGTCTCATGAAGCTGCAATCATCAACAGAAAGGGCATCTCACCTGTAGCCGTTGATTACTTACTAGTTGGGATGAGCTGCTGTTGCAAAAAGGAATTCAAATATCTACTGTTGTCATCTACAGGATGGATCTTTAATTATTGGCTTCCATATCTAATTGCTGGGTTAAATCCTTCATCTACAGACTTGTATCTTCAGCAGAGAAATAAATACCAGGTTCCATACATTGCTGCATTTGTGAGTGTGTTTGCTGCTGTTTAGGGGCACAATTTACTGCTGTCTGGAAGGCAGAGAACAAGGGTGCTGTCACCTACAATATATTCATCACTTTCTGAAGTTGCTGCACATATCTTTGGGACCAAATCTCTCCATCTACAGGCCTGCTATCATCTGTGGAGGTCGCTGCTCCATATTTTCATCTACAGAAATATAAATATCAGCCCTGTTAAGACAACACACCAAATATACCAGGTTTTGCAATTTCTCTTGTTGTACTGTGTGTTCGAGCTTTGGAATGTATTTTGCTGATATGGGTATTTAATACAATAAATATTTGGAGCCTCTATTTTTGTGTATTATTACAATTTGCAGCAGGGATTAAATTCTCAAAATAAACTGTGGGTAATAAATTTGTATTCAAACTGGTTGTCAAATTGTCTATACCATAAAACCAAGCAAAAATCATCAAAAATTTAGTTGGGACATTACAGTACAGTGGTATGAGAGCTCAATAGCAAAGTGTTTGACGAAAGGTTGGGACACTAGAAGGCAGTAAATTATTAGGGTGTTTGAGGAAAAATTGTCCCCATCTAGCAAGGGACATTACATAACATCATCCATTGGTGACTCCATTGAGGAAAGATCATGATTAATCATGGAGGAAGAATACAACCAGGGGATGCTGGATCTTGGGTACTTTCTTCGCATTGAAAAGTGGGAAGATGAAACTATTCCTGAGTTCCATTTCAGATTTATCAATACAATGAATAAGATTCCCGCCGCATACCATCCAAGTAACATTATATGGAAATATGCCTTTGCTTTTCAGCCAAAATTTTGTGATCTCTTTTTAAAACTGGCACCAACAAATTTAGGGAAGGCCTTTTTGGCTGCTCAAAGAATTGACGAATACTTTTCAATTGTCCAAGAATTGTGGGAACTTGTTGATATTACAGATGAACACTACAATGGAATCATACCTGCTTCTCTCCTTTCAGTTGCCCAAGATTTGCAAGAAAGAGTAGCTGATATCTAGGCCAGTCTTGTGATCTGAACTTCAGAAGTTAGAACAACACCAATGGTATGCAGATGTCATCTTCTTTCTTTCAAACCTTACATGCCCAAGTCATTTGATCGGTCATAAGAGAAGGGCATTGAGGTTGAAAGCGGCTAAGTATTGTATCATTCAAGATGGCTTGGGGTGGAGGAACCCCGATGGAGTGATACTTAGGTGTGTTGATGAGCTAGAGTCCAAGAGACTTTTGGTTGACTTCCATTCATGATTTTGTGGTGGGCATTTTGCAGCTAAAACTACCACCCACAAAATCCTCAGAGCATGTTACTATTGGCCAACCATTTTCTCAGATGTTCATAAAATGGTCAGGAGTTGTCAGCAATGTCAGCTATTCACAGGGAAGCAGAAGCTAGCAGCCTTGCCTCTTTAGTCAGTAGTGGTCGAAGCCCCCTTTCAGTAGTGCGGACTTGATTTCATAGGTAAATTTAAGGATAATTCAAGTAATTGTTACACTTGGATAATTAAAGCAACTGACTATTTTACTAAGTGGGTAGAAGCAATACCCACTAAGTCAGCAACCGACAAAGTGGTCATGGATTTTCTTGAAGATAAGATAATCACTTGGTTCGGTGTGCCCACCAAGATTACAACCGATAATGCCAAGGCCTTCAGCTCAACAAAATTGTCATCATTATGTTTTAAGTATGGCATTATGTTGTCCCACTCTTCAAACTATTATCCCCAAGGTAATGGTCTTGTTGAATCCAGCAATAAGAACTTAATGAATATTCTAAAGAAAACAGTGGGGGATAATAAGAGGTCATGAGACAACAAGATTAAGTTTGCATTATGGGCGGATAGAATCACCAAAAAGAGTTCTACAGGGAAGGGTCCTTTTGAGCTTGTCTACGGGCTTGATGCTACTTTACCGGTTCATTTGAAGCTTCCAGTGTATCAGTTTGTTCAGAGGTATGGTCTGGATGAGGATTTCCAACAAAGCAGGATTGATCAATTGGTTGAGTTGGATGAGAGAAGAAGGAAAGCACTGGATCAGAGTATAAAGAATCAGGAAAAGGTAAAGAAGACTTTTGATAAGTCTTCACGGGAGAGAGTTTTTCAGGAAGGGGACACAATCCTTCTTTGGGATAAAAGAAGGGAAAATCCAAGGAATCATGGAAAGTTTGACAGTTTATGGACAGGTCCATACATCATACAGGGTATAGCCAGGAAGAACTCTTTTTTTCTCAGCAGATTGGATGGTGAGAGGTTGGCACTCCCAATCAACAGTCAGCTTCTCAAGTTGTTCTTCAGTGAGGTCCTCTGATGCCCATGGGGGCATCCTCTGTATCATATTCTCTAACCCTTCTCCTTTGTACATTATGTTTTTTATTTTTTTACATTATTTACTGTTTTATGTACCATATTTACATGTATATTAAATGCTTTGTTGTATCATATTTACTTCTATATTATGATTCCAATTCATGTTTATTATTGGATTTATATGGATATGTTGCTAACGAGGCGTCAATGATGCAGGTCATTTGATTATGGATTATCACATGGTCTCCTTCAGATATAAAGATCAACCACACGTCCCCATATGGAACCAATGTTATCCACCGAGTTGCACTAGCTGAATTTGAAGATGAGCCGCCAGAGACTGAGCAAACAGATGCTCAGAAGTCAAAGTTCACAGATTCAGCAGGTCTTTTTAAAGATCACTTTTTCCGCGTTTCATCCCTTCAGGGGCATTGTAATAAATGAATTAAGCATGAAAGTTGTAAAAGACTATTGGCCACCTAAGACCTGGGTACAAGCATGTACTCTAGAGTGTTTTTTTTCACTTGTTAATTAGTTTTTGCCTGCCTTAGTGGGCGATTAATAATTTCTAAATTTTTTTTACTCAAAGACTGACTCCAAAGCTGGAGTATGTGCTGGTGGTTAGGCCTTGGCATGGTATAACCAATGTCTAGAGTCTAAATGTATATGAGTTCATGCTAGGTCATGTCTATTGAGTCATATGGAAATTGCGCTAGATCCTGATAGGTTTTTTTTAATGTTTTAGAGAAATAATAAATTTCCGCAAAACGGAAATTTTTTAATGTAAAGTCAATAAATTGTAAAAATATGGCATCAGTCATTGTCAGATGTCATGTTTGTGCTTGTTTTCTAAGCCAAAGCACCCTTTGGACCCCTATTCCCCTTCTGTCTAGGAAAAAAAGTGATTTTTATCACTAAAAAATGTATTTATCTCGAAAAAAGACAGAAAAGGGTCATTTAATTAAATTCCCTAAATTTTAGGGAAAATGCTAATAATTAGGAAACATGTTGGAGACATTTTTTTCCTTGGTTCTTCAGATTGAGGGAAATGGACATGGAGGAGATCCCAAAGATGGAACTCGACCCCACTTGGCTAGGTGGTGCATTTAGGAGAGAGGGCGCACATCCCTATGCTAACACTCGCCCTCACACCCTAGTTCTACTCCACCTCACTCCCACTTACACTAGTTCCACTCCACTCCACCTCACATCACTCCACTCCACTCCACCTCACCCCACTTCATCTCCCCTTCACTCTATGCGCCACTCCCTCATGCTGTAATGATCCCAAGCCATTATGCCAGGAACATCACGGTTTTGGTGTCTTTTTAAACCTTTCTGGTTGTGGTATTTTGTCAAACACTTTGCTTACAATTACACTTAGGGTTTTACTGATGTGTTTATATGTGTGTATGCAGCTATAAACAAGAAGGTATAACCATGGAACATACCTCAAACATATGCAATATGATAGACAAGCCAAAACATCTCAATTATGATTTTATTCATGAAATAGAGGAACCTGCTACAATGAAGATGTCGATCTGGAATGCTCAACAGATGGCTCCAAGATCGAAGTATGAGCTGCTACAAAAATCTCACGACAATACAAAATAAGCCTCCAAAGGTTGGATAAGAGATGAAGACCAATACCAAGGTAAATATGGTCGTATGAAGTGCAGAAGCCCTAACTGGATGATGCCACGTCCTGCTGGAATGTTGAAGCTCCTCAACAATTCGGCCCTGCTGCCAAATGTGTCCAATCACCCCAAGAAAGATGCCAAACAGTAGATCCGGTGATGGCTAGAACAACCCAGGTGCCTGAATCTCCAAGATCCCTCTCAAACCCTATGGACCTGAACCTCCTCCGATGTATGGTGCGCCCTCCTGGATGGCTGAAACCCTAATAATTCGACCTCTCTCCTAGAGACCTCCAACAGCTCCACCAGTCCACTAGAATGATAGATCGAGGCACGGCAATGAAAACCCAAGTGTTCAACTAGGCCAAATACCGGCTAGATCCTTAGATCTAGCTACCCTCCAAATAATGGTGCGCCCTCCTCTTAGGAAATCGTCCCCCTGTCAATACAAATGAATCCTCCACTGAAGTGCCTCCAGAAACAACCAAGAATGGTGCTAAGACACCTGCAAGAGAAACCCAATACCTGGAATTCCCGAAATCTCTTCTCCTCAGCTAGAATGAATCCTCCCTCAATGGATGGTGCGCCACTCTTGCTGGAAACCCTCAACTGGTACGCCCTCTCTCTATCTGCACATGTAGTTGATGTAGAATCCTCCCGCAATTGAGTAGATCTGGAACTCGAATGGTGTGGGAGTGTATTGCATCTCCGAGACCAAGCTTGGGACAAGATAGGTGGAATCTTTCACCACCGAATCGTCCTCTAGGGTTTGTTATGTCAAAACCCTCAAAACCCCCAATGTTGGGCTCACTAGCTAAAAGCCAGATATCAAAATATAATCATACATGAATGATTTGAGTAGAGGCCCTTGCCTTTCCTTTATACTTTTTGGGTCACCTTGTCCCTCCAAAGTGACTTTCATTTTATTAATATTTAATTAATTAATTAAATCACTTTAATTAATTAATTAACCTTTTTACCTCTGAAAATTGCATTATCTCTCCTTGTGGCTTCCCTAGCCACTTAAAGTCACTTCTCAGCATCCCATCCTGTAGTATTGCTTCTCCCGATTCCAATGAGCTATTACACTGAGAGGTTCCTCCAAGTAATGTGCCCAAAATGACCTCTTCAATGAATTCAATTAACTTATAGCTCAAAATAGTCAAAATCATGAAAATCATCGGAATGCAACAGAACCAAAGCCAACCTGTGCGGAATGGCTCATAATGATGGAATATGATGAGCAATGCAAGCTGGACCCCACAATGCCTCTCAATAACCCCTGTACTCACTATAACATCCATCTGGCTACTCTAGTCATCATAAACCTCTGCACTGTGATGATGTCCCAAAGTGGGGACATTACACATGCACTAGCGCATCCTCTCTTGGGATTGTCACCCATTTTGTAATAAATAGAAGGAGACCCTCCTCATTGTATCTAGTTAGAGCTTGGGCGTCCTTACTATTCATTGTTGTAATCTTTTCTATATGGAATCAAAAGGCTTTGGAGGTCAAAATTGGTGTTTGTACTCACATCTGTGGATGGATTGTTAGCTTATGAGGTAATATCATTCTTAGTTTTCTTTCTCATATTTGCATGATGGCTATGGTAAGGATATTGCTATCCAATTAGAGTATATGGTTCTACTTGTCTGTTAGGCTATATATTTGTTTGATGCATTCCATGCTTATATTCCCATGTTGGGTTTTTGTTTGAACTAACGTGGAACAAAGTCTCTCTTGTAGGAAACACCTTTTTGTGCAGGTACTTGTCAGAAGCTTGGAGTGTGAAAGGCCAACCTTTTGGAGAATCAAAGAAGCTTGCTTGCTCCCTTGTTTTCTCTTGAAGCACTTCAGAAAACTTCCTCCCTCTTCTTCACACCAAAGAAAGACTCCATTAACCAAGGGTTCTTGAGGCTCAAGCAAAGGCTCCACAAAATTGCTAAAATTTTCTTCTCCCTTCTTCTTTCTTTACATGCATGTCAGTGAGATCTGTTTTAAAAGATAAATCTTCACATCTAATGCTGCATGCATGAAGCTTTGAGATCTAGTTTCAATATTTTCCAATTAAAGAGTAGATCTAAGCTAGTTTCCAAGCAATTTTCTTTTTTTTTACTTAAATCTTAAACTAGAAAGTTGCTTCATTTCACTTTGTAGATCAAGCTAATTAGTTGATTCATGCTTGCTGTTTTTTTGGGAGAGCAAACAGAAACAACTAAGAGAGCTTAGTTTAGGCTAGTTTAAAGCGTCAAAAAGTCTCAAAAATTTGTTTTTTTCCTTAGAAAATTTTCAGAAAATTTTTCGTCAATTTTTTTTAGTTTTAGTTTAGTCTTTTAAACTCTTTCTCATCATATTCTAATTACTTTCCTTGCTGGTTTTTAGCAGGTCCATTCAAGCGCAAGGGGAAACTCTGGCAAAATCAAGGCAAAAGTGAAGGATTTTGAGCCCAAGTTGGAACCCTTGAAGACTAGGACTTTTAGAAAATCTCTTGTAATAGTCTGCTTCAAGTCCGATCCATTCTATAAGGGTCCATAGGTTCAAAAGAGAAAAGAGAACATAGTTCTCATTGTAATAGGATCAATAAAAGTGGGCCCTTTGAGCCCAGTTTCTCCATCCCCATTAGGGGGATTTGTGTGTTGTGTGTTTGAACTTTGGCTTTGCTTTCTTTCATTGCAAGTCTCATCTTATGATCTCAAACACACATACAATCATAAGGAAATCTAACACACATAACACTCAAATTTCATATGCATGTTTAAAAAAATTACTTTCAATCTTTATGCATGCTTAGTTTAGATCTTATTTTCTGTTAATCAACAATATTTTTTTGCAAGTTTTCATTTTCAAGTTTCTTGCAAAGCTCATTTCAGTTTCAAGTTATCTTGCAAAGTTACATTCAAAGTTTATTTCTTTCAATTTTGCAAAGTCAAAACAAACCTTGCTTGTAGTTTAATTAGGGAAATCTCGGCAGTTGCTATCTCAATGCGCGGGAAAACACCAAGGGGAGTGTGTGAAGTCAGGCGAGAACTTTGAGATCGAGGTTCTCCCCGTGTTGGACATCCAGCACCCTTAGTGAGCTTACTGGTGAGGCCCTG
>WSFP011394193.1:0-27583 GCA_009831015.1 Picea engelmannii
CCTTTTGTTTATATGCCAATGGATAAAATTGTTTTTTAATTGCGATAATGAAATCATTCCAAGAAGTCAAAAATTTACCATGCTTTTTCATATCCTCCTGAGTCTTGGATTCCCACCAAATAAGTGCTGCACTATCCAATCTTAACGAAGCAAGCTGAACTTTGGTTTCATCATCTTGAATTTTTTGTATTCTACAATAGACTTCAATTTGACGTATCCAATTATCTAACTTCTCAGTATTAACTTCTCCATTGTATATTGACAATTCAAATTTTATATCAAGATTTAATGAAGGAATTTGCGAAGGATTTTTACCATGCCCCTTTGGAGAATTCGAAAGAGGTCTTGAACTGGTAGAAGAAGAAGAAGAAGAAGAAGATGATGATGGAGGAGAGGGTGGTGGAGAAGCACCATTCCCTCCATTTCCGTCTGGAGTTTTGTCACCACTGCTTCCCTTATGCCTTGAAGGGTTGGAGCCTTCACCTTGCGACATTATGTTCCTTTCCATCAAGATATTTATCATCTCTCTCATATCCATGATATCCTTTCTGAGATCTTCATCTTCGGCAAGAACATGTTCATGACTTTCTGCATGAGCCATACTTGGTGAATGTCTCCCTGAAACTTGCGGTGATGGTATATGCTTCCTCCTTGTCGGATGAGAACTTGGCTCCACAAGTTGACCTTCTCCTCTTGTGAGTTTCAACCTTGTGAGCATCAGAAAAAAAACTTGCAAACAATCAAGTCTTCAAAAACCAGTGCTCTGATACCAACTTGATCTAAAAATGAAGAAGACTTGAAATACTTGAAATTATTGCAATGTAAATGTTATGTGTTTAAAGCAAATGGATCAATTTTTCAACACATAAATTAAGGGATTACTTATGCAAAATACACATAGACAACAACATAATCAATGAACATAAGCACATAAAACACAACAATTAATAAAGGAGTTCACCCCTCTCTTGGGCTACATCTCCTGGTCCAGCTTCCAATGGATCATTATTATTAATTTCTCAAAGTTCTAAAAAACATGCGTTACAATGCTCAAACTGACCAACTGACTGCTCCAATGGCTTCAGAGCATCCAAAAAACCCTAGCTAGGCTTTTTCGGCACCTCAATCGGTCGAAAAATGAAGAAGTTAGGCCTCCTGGAGGTCCCCCCTTCAAGCTTGCTGTCTTTGCATCTACAAATTGCACCCTTTTCAAATGAACTTGGCACACACACAATATATAGCGTAAAAACCCAGCACCGGGTGCAACAACGCCAACAGTGCAAACTGTAGGATGGTTATGGGCGTGCCAGCCCCTAACTACCTAGCACCTGGGCACATAAGGGTCATATGACCGCGCGCTATGGCAAATAGGGCCAAACGGTTGAAACCATGCCAACCACATTAACTCCCCCGTGCTCCAGTAATGGGCACATGGTATAATACCATAAGACCGCGACTTAACATATTACAAACATAAAACCCGCACGCCCTTTCCACATAGGGCATGGTCATATAAATACAATCCATGCGACCAGAGTTTTGGCTTACGGTATAAAATTCTCGTGCAATACATATATACACATGGTCACATAGCAAATGATATGACTACGGGTCGGGGCTAGGCCCTGGCCCGACCCCCCGCCAAATGGTACAAATTGCAACTTTAAATATATACGAGCCCGCATACATAGCAAGGCGTAACCAGTGGTCTGTTGGTCGGACGAACTTTTTGAAGGCACTATGTGGTGGGGAAGGTTCGGGGGTCGAACCCCACAGACTCTAATAATTTTACATACAAACCAAAAGCCAATAAAGGGGTGCCACGTGGTAGCCCATGATTGGGCCACGTGGCACCTTACCATTGATCAAGAATATGCCATGTGTCGAGATATCATTCACCCTCAACAACCAACCAAAATATGCCATGTCATCACATGCCATGTCATCGTACGGTCGTATGACCCTGCCACGTCAGCCTGTATGGACTGTACGAACTGTACAGTCAGCATCTTTTTTTTGCCTGTTTGACTTTATGAACAAATTGCAATATCTCTCTCTCTCGACGTCCGTTTGAGATGAAAAAAGTTGCGTTGGGTTCGCAACAATGAGGCCTACACTCTCGTCCGCTTTGAAGCAATTCTAAGCACTTTGAATTTTTGAGCAAAATTTGATCCCCTGATCACTTTTTGAGCTTCATGATATGGACCACCCGCATTAATAATATGGAGGAGAAATTCACTCTTCTCAATGAGCATTTTTTGGTTGATTTAAAAGAGAAGGAAGATATTATTATTTTTTTTCTGAAATATTTGCAACATTCTCTTGCTTCTAATGTCACTTTTGCATTGCTAAGAACTATTGAGCTTCCTTCACCAAATTTTGAATTTCACACTCGTGGTTTTGGTTCAAAATTGATGCATAAGATGTGATACATTGGTGGTGGCCTTGGTAAGAATGGATAGGTGATTGCACATCCCATTCAACATGTGATGAGACTAGTAAAATCCAGACTTGGTTTTGTTGGGAATTCATCACCACTAGCCAGTTGTCTCGATATTCCAACCATTAAGAATCAATTGTTTCAATCAAAAGAGTCCATCACACAAGATGAATATTCTATTGTTGAGTTGAAAAAACCACCACATACATATCTTATTGATACAACTTCAGAGATTTCATAGCTAGATTCAACACCAACTTCAGCATTAGAGTTTCCATTATCAAACTCTTCAACACCAACATCAGAGTTTTTGGTAGCAACAGACTCTTCAACAACATCTTCAGGGTTTACATCCTCCACATATCGGCATCCTTGACATCATTATCAGAGACAATGCTGTCTTCCTTTCAATTATCCACAACCTTTTGTCAGTTTCTCTTCTTTCAACTCATTGATGAAGAGGAATATACGGAAAAATCTTAGCAAGGTACCAACTCTGAGGATTGTTCTTAGTTGGATTGATGATTTTTCATGGAAGCATTTGAGAAACTGTTTGAGGACATATTACATATGTGTTTCATCCATGATACATGGGAACCATTCTCATTGCTCTTGACTTATTATGTCACCTTTACAGTTCTATTCACTGCTATTTTGATGACTTTTATGGTGTTTTCTTCTATGTTTTGGAAGCACTTTGATTAGCCTGACCAACTTGGTGTAAGCTAGAACCTTAATGTTTAGAGATATCTGATTGTTTTCAACTAGTTTCAACTACAACATTTCAGCTTCAACACACTCATTGAAGCAGATTATGATCTATCATCATCAGATCATGATTCATTGACTTTTCATTTTTTCTTGGTTTTGGAGACTGTCTACCTGCCACAATGGTGGATCTCATATGTTATTTTCTTATTTTGACACATTGTCTTTTGAGGGGGGGTTTTGTTCCCATGTGGTTTTCCCTTTTTCTTCATTTTTATTCAGTGTTCATTAGCTGCATTGTACATGAGTACCTAATATGGCCTAGTTGTCGGGACTCATTTTTGACTCCATAGTGATGTTCAGGGGGGTGTGGGAGAAATTTCTACTTTCGACACACTAGTTCAATGGGTCTTAACTGACTAGTTCTATTTTAGACTTTCTATTTATACCATCACTATTATGCATGCATGCATTCCTAAGTAAAACTAACTTATTGATTTCTTTTCTTAATTATGGAATGTTCTACCCTATATATGGGTGTATTCCACTCATTCATTGTATCATATTGATCATATTGATCATCATCTATATCAATAATCCATTCATTGATCAACTAATTGGAGTAGTGTGAATATATTTTCTCATTCTTCCATATTGAATCTTTCTTCCTTTCTTGATGAGATTTGTTTGTACTTGCTTTAGCTAGATCTCATGTGTAGGTTTCGATGAAACATTGACAACTATTACCAATACTTAACAATTTTTTTTCACACCGTGGGTTCCTGGGTTCCTGGGTTTGTAGACTCATCCTTTCACTTTCTCTTTACCCACAACCCTGTTATCCCACATTTCTAAATCCTTTGTTACATTTTTCGAGATTTATTTAATGCTACCATTACGGAAAGTAAATGCTAATTAAATCTTGAAAATGTCGTTATTGATTACATACTTCTTGAGGTAATATGATTAATGTGTATTAAATTCTCCATTTAAAAAAAAAATAAGTCATATTACTGAAGGAGATTTTATTCCAATATACTAAAAGTTATATAGAATTTTCCATCTACACTGAGATGGCCATGAGAAAGAAGTATTTTTGTGGAAATACGTTGAACTTGTTCACAAGATAATAATACAATTTTCACCGGTCAATATCTTACTGGTATTTCACAACATTTCCCTTACCAGAAAGAAATAAAATAAGACTTGGATGTCAAGTATTTCTTTAGCTGGTTGTGTTTCAGAAGTTTTTGATTGCAAAGACATAGTCTCTTGGTGTGTCGATAAATTTATTAAAAATAAAAGAGAAATTCTACTGCACAACAGATCCTATATTTCTCTAGCTCCATCAACTTTCAAGAAGACGTTGAAATTACCATAGATTCCTTAAGGAAAATAATAATGGATTAGAGCTTCTACAAGAATATCTAGAAGACCCCTCAACAATGCCCGAATATATATCTAGAATTTAGGTCAGTTTATTGAAAATCCTTATCGAGAAGTAGCATGGTTGTTTGCTAGAATTATAGGACAAGAGTCTACATAAACCATTTGTCGGTTGGCTCTGTATATTTATATTTTTCAATTCATGAAGAAGCGATTTTTGGTTTGGGAAAAGTCATTTCTACTGAAATTTCTTTGCAATTATCAAGCTTTAAAGAAACTAAGAAGTTCTACATGGCTTCTTACTTAATTTTCACTATTACTCATTGTCATACTTTAAAAGGATTGAATATTGGGAAAAGGGTAAATTGTGATCTTGATCCTGTAACAATTTGGTATCGAGCTCTATGGAGGAAAAAGGATGCTCATTTCTTCTATGAAGTATATAATGAATTTGTGTCTATTTTTAAGAAGCTTATGTTTGGAGAGAATACATCTAGGTTTTCACAGGAAGGATTAGGTTTTTTGTATTAAAATGGGATTATGGAAAAAACAGACAAATACAATATTATAAGGATTTTTTTCTCCCATAAAAAACCCCTATATCTTTCTTACTATGTTACAAATAAATTATTTATTGTAGAAGTGGAAAGGCAATATAAATCCTGGTTGCATCTATTTTATGAGAAAAATAATAAACCATTTATCTCACTACCTTGAAAGGTTGACGAAATATTTCTAAGAGGACATGCAAAAATTGATGAATATGCTACACAATTTAATCTTTTTCATGATCACATGGTATCAGAGGGATTCAATAACACACTTATAAATACTTTTATATTTGGAGAAGAAGAAGGAGATAAATGTAATCCTCTAGATGAATGCATTGAAAAGAAAGTAGGCGACGTTGAAACTATCATAAGTACCACAAAACAAAATAAGAAAAAAGGAAAACCCCCTAATGAAAGGAACG
Organism: Picea engelmannii; assembly: GCA_009831015.1. Taxonomy (NCBI): domain Eukaryota; kingdom Viridiplantae; phylum Streptophyta; class Pinopsida; order Pinales; family Pinaceae; genus Picea; species Picea engelmannii. The sequence goes on from WSFP011394193.1 coordinate 5,508, forward strand.
CCCAGTCTCCTATTGTTTCTCAAAAGAGAACACAATCGAGAAATAATTCCTAGTCTACAACGTCTCAACAAAGAAGGTATTCAATGAATAAATCAAATGATGGAGGTGATAAAAACCCTCCTCAGTAAAATTTGGAAAAATCTCACAAGTTGCAAGTAAAAATAAAAAGGACCAATTCCCAACAAGAAATTGAAGAAAACATACTTGAAAGAGAAATTCACCTTGAAGATATGGCCCTGAAAGTTGATATAGAAAATATTCATTTTCTTGATGAAGAGAATATATAGCCCATGACTGAACTCATTGTTCAAGAAGAAGATTTCTCAGAAGAAGAATAATTTTCTGTACATAATTCTTTATTTGATAAAGACTCAAGAAAATTGATTTTTGAAAGAACCCCATCAAAAAATAAAAAGGGAAAAACTTGATCTACATTTAATATTAGAAAGATGCTTCCACATGGGATTTCTAATATGCATAAGGTTACAATAGATGCTCTTGATGTTTCAATAGATGATATGGAAGCTAAAAATGACAGCCTTAAAGAAAGGATACAAGAATTAGATTTTACTCTAATGCCGCCACCAATATTGGTGCCACTGTTGCAACAATTCAACTTGGTAGGAATTTTGAGAAAACTCTAGATTCAAGTGTAAGATTAAAAGGGACCTCAAGATTACTTACTGCAACCAGACATTATGTTGAAAATAATATAAAGAAAATAATTTCTCTTATTTTAGATACATGGGATCTAGTGAGTATTATGTTTTCTCTTGGTTCCAAGATTTAGAACACCAGAGAAAATTTGAAAGCTGATATTGAAAATGATGAAGGAGTTTTCAAAGATGGACTTGCCACTTTTATTATAAATGTTTCAGCAATGACAAAATACAAAAGAAAGAAAGAAGACTTGCCTTCCCAAGCCCGTATAAAACAACTAAAGGCTTGTAGGATTCAAAGAATTGATATATTAAGAGAATTTCTAAATGAACTTAATGACTTGAAATCCATATTATATATGTAGGAAACGCTATTGAAGTAAAATATACAAAGTTAATATCAAATTCAATGCTTAAAAAAAAACAACAGTTCGAAGAAATTGTGAAGAATTTAAAGAAATTATCAGCAGAGAATTTTAGTAGTATGATTGAGTATACTGAAAATGGCATTGATAATTGGCTTGTTGAAGATGCAAATAGAAATGAGGATATTGAAAGTACATTTAAAAATATTTCAATTGATTATAGGGAATATGAAAATGAATTATTTAAAATAAAAGTCACACAAGAGGTGAATGTTTCTATTTTGTGAGAATACATTGAAGAATGGTTAAAAAAAGGCTATAATCAATATTACTGAGGGCCCAACGAAAGAAGTTAATACTAGTCACATAATGAAAAAAAACAAAGATACAAACGACGCAACAACAAGAAAAAGAAGAATGAGATATTCATCACAGTTAGTCTAAATATCACATTTATTCTCAAAATTTTCCCTTTTAGATAAAAAATCATCCAGTTACATTTATTCTTTACTTAAAGAACATAACCAATTTTTGATCATTTCTGTCTTTTTCTCTCCAGGTTCAGATTTTATTTTTCCTTGATCCAACAACTCCATTCTCTTCTCTTATTTTTATTTTATGGTCTGTGGGAGCCCCAATCCCAGTCCTTTTGGAAAATCACATTTATTTTCATCAGACTATAAATACTTTATCATTTTTGAGAAAATCCTTGAGAACCAATTCAGGATTAATTTTGACTATATATTTGAAATCTAAATATTTGAGGATAAGATATTTGAAATTGTCTCATCAAAATCTTATTTTGATTCTAATGAAAAACTCTTTTAAGGTTCTCTGATTTTTTGGGACCATCTCTTTTCTTTCTATAAATGTGTTCAAATATATTTTATGCATGTGATCAATGTGAGATCTATTTTTATTTTTTTATAATATATGATCCGTATATATTATTTCTACCAATTTTATAAGTGAAGATTCATGGTTCTCTTCTCAGGAATTGTTTCTGTGTATATTTATAAATTTTATTTTAGTTAAGCAATACAGATTTTGGGGCCTGCTTCATAGCATTCTCCTACTTATAAATATTGTCCTGAAAGAATTTCAGGAAAGATCGTTTAGAAAACTTCAAAGAGATGTACCATCTCTATAAAAATGTAGGGGATTCATATCCTTGTGAGGTTGTTGTTTCGGTATTAACAAAATAAAACATCAACAAGACCCAACTAGCATATTTGCAAAGATATGTCGATTTGCATGTTCATTTGACTTCAGAGTTCTAGGTTCATAGTGGTTAGCTGCAGATAGGATCATTTGAGAGACATGACGTTAGGTTCCCATTTCTTATTCTATGATCACTATGAAAATATAGCTTGGATGGTTAGCATTAGTTTCTCTATGTTGTATTATGTAGATAGTTTATTGCAGGTTCCCTGATTGATTAGGTGGGAGAATTTGTTTTTGAGATAGTTTTGTCGTGCATTAGATCACTATTGTGTTGTTTTGTCTAGGAGGAGATTATTCCCATTCACCTATGAGTTGAATACACTATGTTTTGAGAGGGTTCATGCCACTTAACCAGAAGTACCCTTCTTTCCTCCTAGGCCTATTTGATGAACATATGCATGTGGGGGAAATTGATGCCCAATAGGGGCCGATCCAAGTTTTTCATTATTCCAGTGGGTAAGGAGGTATTTGATTTATTGTCTAGAATGAATGATCTTTTCCTCTATATTGTAGAGTAATCATATGCGGGGATGGATTGGAGAGCATGTCCAAACATCCGATTCACAATAGAGGAGTGAATAGATGAACCAACAAATGAGAGAGGTAATAGTATCGTTATGTTTTGATCAATCTATTAGCATATTTTTATGTCTTATTTAATGCACATGTAATTTATTATAACAATTTGTTTCAATTATCTTATTATTATTATTATTATCTATTGTTTTGTAGATATTGGAACATATGTTGGGGATGCACCTCCCCATTGTGAGGATGAGGTGATGGAGGAGGAAGAGGACCAACCTCTAGTAGTATAGAGACCCCACATGCCATGTAGGATGGACATGAGAGTTTTTCTAAAGGTTCCATATGAACTATGTTGTGTCATGAATAATCACAGAGTGGTACCCACAACCATTAGAGACATATTACGGGTAGAGGATCTCTCTACTACATGGAGGAATTTGTATCATGACATGATGATGTTGATGCATCATATTGCTGGTGCAATTAACCTCATTAATATTTTGAGGGGTGGTGCTCATGATTACACTACATATATTTTATCAATAGAGCCATCCACATGATTTACTTTGCCACATGGTCCTCCTCCTCCTTTTGATTCTCCTCCACATGAGTTAGTTGCAACATCTACTAGTCCTCTTGCTTCTCCCCCACATGTGTCTAAAAATGCATCCACATCTGATCCTCCTCCTCCTCCTCCTCATCCTATTTACCCTCCACATATTTCTGAAATTGCATCCACTCCCGATCCTCCTCCCTCTTATCCTCCACATGCGTCACCATATTCTAGTGATCCTCCCCCTCCTCCCCCTCTTGTTTCACCATCTACTTATCATTTTCTTTCTCCTAGTCCACATGTGTCATCATCCTCCTATCCCCCTCCTCCTCCTCCTCATCTGTCACAAGATTTTGATTCTTTAGACACTATGTTCACATTGGGTATTGTTGCACATTCTCATGATATTGATATAGAGACACTTGATAGTGCACCTTCGTCGACATTTAATTTCGAGATAATTGTTCTTAATAGAGGCTCTACCTCTGGTCGCAGATACACTGATTTGGCTAGCTCTAGTGGTGGACCTAGCTAGTAGTGGTATTGATTGACATTTATATTGGTTATTTTATATTTGAATTGAGATCTATATATGACATGTTTATTGAATATTTTTTTCAGATGTATGTTTGACATGTATATTCATATGCATATTGCTCATGTATATTATTTTTTTCATATAATGTTGTGGTTGTTGTTGTTGTTGTTTGATTTATAAAATGTATTATGAGTATGCCAGTTACAAACATTGTTAATGATTTCTCTGTTTTTAAGTGAAATTTGATATGTATCACTCATTTAAATTTACAGTTGCGATATAATGTTTAAATTTACTTTTATGAAAACATTTAATTTGGATTGTGATTGCAAAAAGTTATATCCATTAATACCATATAATATTAAATTGTTGTTCAAGGTTATTTGTTTATTTTCCAACCAGATACAATATGTTGATTAAATGTGTTTAGAAACAAAATTACTTAAATATGATGCGTGAAATGATTGTGATTTAAATATTTATGTTATTTTCATATATTATAATAACAACATTATCACATAATTACTCACTAATAATAATGACGATGATGTAATAATAATGTTATTTTTTAAATTTTTATTATTCAAATATTACAAGAAAAAGTTATAATATAATTGTTTACTAAAATCACAATTATTATATTTTATTAATATTTTTTTTTCCAAATATTTTATTAATTTATATTATCCAACTATTATAATATATGAAATTTATTCAATTAAATTTAAAATAATAAACATAGATAATAATATACAATTTTGTTTATACACTTTCGATGAAATGGTTTCACAACTTTTTACTCTAATACAAACTTTATGAATCTTCTATTAAAAAATAATATCACCCAACATTTTATAATCAATATTTTAAGAATTATTAAAGTTGACAAAGGTTTCTGTACTTTAAGATAAGTATTGATCACTAAACGTTTCCTTAATTCTAACTAGGCTCTAGAAAAAAAATCTTTTAGAATTTCCATGTCCTTCCTATATTGACTCTTATTTCAAGGAGAATGCAAACAGAATGATTAATATAATTTTATATGATTATAAAACTAAAGGATGGAGTGGAATAGGTGAAGGCTATGATAGTTGCACTAGTTAAGGTGGGGAATGCCATCAAAGTTGGTAACTCCTACACCTCAAGTACTGTAGATGTTGCATGAAGTTATTTTGTTGGATTTGTCCTTAGAAGTTCCATCCAAGTAAATATATATTTATTTGAATTTTGATTATCTCAAACAATAAAATTTTTGAGGTTTGAATATATTTTAATATCTTCATTTTTTGTTAAATAAAATATAATTTAAAATAAATCTTTACAATTGTATGCAACCAACTTTGTGATATCTCAATTAATTCTTAGTAATTCAAAAGTTAACATAAATGTATCTTAATACAATACAACATAAATTTGCTATAATAAACAATAACAATGACAATAAAAATATATCAAAACCACATCTTATGCTTGTACGTATGTGTTGATGGGTCTTAAATCCCTTGATTCAAYAGTAGGAACCAAACCCACCACCGAGACCCAATTAGACTCTACAGCTAAGTGTAGTTTAAGAAAAAAACAATTGCCACATGGCGTCATCTTCTAACAAATTCTTTAACAGTAAACCCAGGATATATATTGAAAATGGTGATTTCTCTCATGCTCAGACCAACTGATAAATAGTTCTTCACAAGTTTGGGCCCATGGAAATTTGTGATGTTCCATCGGAGCCGCATATATCCCCCCAATGTCCATCGCATGCACCCGATAATTTACTAGGTTGGATTTCAACTATTGTAGCATGGTTCAGCCTCTAATTGGATGCTCTGCAAATCATTGCACTTTCCCTGGTCTCGTGTCGGTCATATTTGTGAGCTCTTCGGTCCATAGAAAATCTTGTTTGGCGTGTGACTTGATCACGTCACACAAGTTGATGAAGTTGTCGGGGGTGCCAAACTCGGGGAGTTCGATATCTTTCATTACTTTATTTAATTTATCCCAGTGCTTCTTGCATCTGATCCATTTCTCTTGGATTTCTCAGTGTGGGTTTCTTCACAGGCATTGTTCCTGCAACTGAAAACGGTCCTTTAAACATGTGTACAGAGTAGCGTTGGGTGGAAAAAAATGAAATGAAGCGTAAAACAACATAAGATGATACATACCTATGATGCTTGCTAAAATTTTTGTTTAATACTCACTGAACCATGGAAGCCTTCTACAGATCACTAACCTTGCTCCTCTGTGTGCTCTGAACTCCTTGCCACACATAATAGGTTCATACACAATGACTCAAAAGAATATAACGTGAGAGATCCTATCAGTCGTATCAATCAGTTAATACGAGTAATGAATGCAATTCAAAAAAAACTACCATTGGATCTCTGCAAATAAATTCTAACTCGGTTGACAACAGAGGCGTGGAGGGAGATGCATTGTATCGACAGGCTTAAACAACCCCTTTTGATTTGTGCACGAATAAGAAACTAATGCACGATCTATGAATTAAATAACATTTAAAATGTGTCATACCTAACGTATCTTAGGGCTAAAATGTCTCATCACATCGTGTCTCTCCGGCAAATAGATCGGGGACTGATGATATCCTTGTGTATTTTTTCATTGGTGTCCCCCTGAGATGACCTCCGGTGCCAAAAGGTATCGGGGATCGATGATCAGGGATAGTTCGAGCGCGTCGTTTCTTTCCAGGTTATCATCTTCATAAAATCCTGATGCCGAAATATTTCAGAAGTCGACGATCAGTGATATCACCTTTACTTCATGCAACACTTATTCTTTTTGCTTCTTCCTGATACTGACAAGGATCGGTCGTCGGCGATATTCTTGTGTTAACGCCCATCGCGTAATAGAATCCTGTCTACCGACACCAACGAATATCAGGGATCGACTATTTTGGTCTTCTCGAGCATTTTCCATCACCTCTAATCCTTACCGATGTCTAACTTCTTAAGCGCGTTGGAGAAGAGTTTCGACTGCTGATTCTTTAAGTAAATGTTAGTCTCTTTTAAATTTATGATGATTTTCACATGCTCAAGTAGACTTTAAAAGTTTAAATAGGAAAACATAAGATATGATAAATCAAGGCAACAATTTTCATACTGAAGTGGCAATCAAACATTGCAAGAGATCAAGTGGTACCCAAAAAGTAAACATAGTAAAAAAATGACACAAATTTTTTAGGGTGTGTTGAGTGCTCAACAAATGGAGATTTACTGGGTGAAAGAAGAATCTCTATCCTTCTTCCAAGGCTCGACTAATACGAAAGTTGATGGAGAACTTTGAATGGTTTTAAATCATAACCTCTTGACCTTTGAATTTGATATTCTCCAGTTGATGCTTCCAGGCCTACCCATGGGGTATTTTAACCTTTTTGTTTTCTTCTTCATTTCCTTTAACCTTGACTCGTGCCCCATTTTTACAAAAGTTTAGCAAAGTATTCACCAGCATAAATCCTTTAGTTACCTTTACTCACTTTCTTCAGTGTCACTTCACTACCAGCGAGCGTCCATAGCCTCGAGGAGTCACCCCGACATCATAGACCTTGTTCCACTGCTAGCGAGCATCCATATCCCTGACGGAGATATCTGCATACCCTTTCCTACTATTCACTCTTTTGATAATATCAATTTTTCTCTAGCATGATTCCTTCAACGAGTGGGAGAGGAGGATGTCTGTTTGTTTTCAAAGTGAGATGGTTGAGGTGGATCCTTTACTAGCTTTGTCTTTTTGGTTCATGTAGTCCTTCCCAGATTTCCTTCATTCCCTTAAGGTATTACCAAACCACTAAGTAGACACTTCTGGAATTTCTCTGAAGTCATTCATTCGCTCAGATTAGATAAAGGACTCCTCAAAGTAACTGCAAGTTCTCCAGTGCTTCTCGTGTTTGAAAGTGAGTGATGAGTTAGGAATAGAGTTCGCTATGTTACATGATTTTAAGGTCAACCATTGTCTTGCAGGACACACCTTCAAAAGAACAAAAAACCGGAAAGAAATGAAAACAACAAAAGAAACATTTCGCAATCGTGAAGATACTCAACAAAGAACATAAAACACACATATTTATTATATTATTATTATTATTATTATTATTTTTGATGAAAATTTTCATTGGAAATTTTTTTTTAGGGCCTGGCCATTTACTGGAAGGGCATCAGTTTCCCCCCTCAGATTTGGCAATCGATAAGTGCTTGCCCCAATATTCTTAGCCACCTGGAAAGTTTCGAGCCATAGATTCTAAAACTTAGAATGCTTCCCTTTTGGTTCATTTGCTCTGTCCCACTTAAGGACTAGGTATCCCACTTCAAAGTTTTTCTCTTTAGCCCTATGCTTATCGAACCATCTTTTCACTATCTGTTGGTGAGATAGGAATTTTGACTTAGCCTTTTCTCTCTCTTCTTCCAGCATGAGCAGAATGTTGATTATTTGTTGTATGGATGATGAAGGTTCCTCGCTAGAATCTTGGGCTAGTTGAAGAGATGGAAGATAGAGCCCATTTGGGAGGATGGATTCTTGCCCGTAAACCAGGAAGTACGGGGAATTTCATATAGCTTCCTTGGGTGTGACTCTATTGGCCCATGGAGCATTATGGAGTTGATTATGCCAATTCATTTGGTTATCTGCAACCACCTTTTTTAATATCCTCACCAAGTTCTTGTTAGTTGATTCTACCACACCATTTCCTTGTGGATAAAAATTTGTAGAGTATCTGATTATGATTCCTTTGTCCAAAGAAAACTCCGTCAATTTGGTAAAAGAAAAATAAGCTACATTATCAAAGACTAAGACAGGGACACCAAACCTTGTGATTACCTATTGTTTTATGAATTGGATTACCACCTTCTCATTTACATGAGTCAGAGGGATGGCCTCTACCCATTTCGTGAAATAATCGGTTGTAGTAAGAATGTACTTGTGATGTTTTGAAGAGCTGGGTGTAATTTCTCCTATGATATCCAACCCCCATTACTCAAAAGGCCTAGAGACAGTTACAGGTTGGAGTGGGACTGTTGTTCTCTTCTCCTTCCTAGTGCTCATTTGATAAGTATTATAGTTTCTAGCATTAGTATGAGCGTCTTTAAACAAGGTGGGCCAATAATAGTCGGCTCTCAGAAACTTATGAGTGGTGGTGTTTCCTGTGAAATGTCCACCTGTAGGTCCATCATGGAGCTCCTTCAACACTTTTTCTACATCTTCACAGTTGAGACATCTTAGTAGTACCCCATCATAATTAATCTGGAAGAGTACCAAACTTATAAGGTGATATTGTGCAGATTTTAACCTGAGGGCTCTCCTTTCCCTAGGGTTGAGATTTTCCAGACAAGTCCCGTGGTGTAGGAGATAAGATAAATCTTTATACCAAGACTCTTGTCCTGGGGATATGTATGATACTTCGCCACACCATAGTGCCATTTTGTTTTCCCATCCAGAATCTTCATTCACTTGGTCTTGGGATTTGGCTGCAAGCCTGCATAACCTTTTTCCTTTTACTAGTTTGGCGGGCTTTACATCTAGATCAAATTCATGGATTACAGCCATCTAGTTCCCTCTTCTTTCCCCCATTTATTTTTGAGTAAACAAGGATCGAACTGCAGGGTGTGGTGTAATCACTTTAGTGTGGTTCTTGAGGATGTAAGACCTAAAGTGTTTTACTGCCTTGTATACCGCATAGGCCTGCTTGTCTATAGCAGGATAATTGAGCTCAACTCCTTGAATATTAGTACTCATGAATGAAACTGGGGCCTCATTGATTTCATCATCCTTCTGATTCAAAACTGTAGCTAATGATTGGTCGGAGGCGAAGGTATAGAGGAAGAAGTCTCTATTGAAATTGGGACTTCGCAACATCGGAGCTCGGAATATAACAAATTTGATACTGCTGAAAGAACCTTTTCTCTCATCATCCCACTTGAATTCGACATCCTTTCAAATCATCTTTTGTAAATGTTTGATGATTTCTGCGAAATTGGGAGTGAAATTCCTCACAAAATTGATTTGGTTGAAAAAAGACTGCATAAATTTCTTGTTATGGGGCAAGGGGAGTTGAGCTATGGTCTTAATCCTTTCTGGGTCTATGTGAATTCCCACTTGAGATATGTTGTGACCTAGCAACTTACCTTCCTCTATACCGAAGATAGATTTCTTAGGGTTTAAGGATATACCATATTTTCTACACCTTTCAAAAATCTAAGTTAAGTGTTCGATGTGCTCTTCTCTATTCTTTGAATACACTGTTACGTTGTCAAGATACACCACCACACATTTATTGATTAGTCCCCGGAAAGATACGTCCATGGCCCTTTGGAAGGTTTCTCCTGCGTTGATTAACCCAAAAGGCATGCGTTTATAAGATAAATTTCCCCACTTGGTTCGAAAGGTGGTTTTTAAGCGATATTCCTCCAAAACTGGGACTTGGTTGTAACTTGAAAAACCGTATAGCAGAGAGAAAATCTCCAAGCTAGACACGGTCTATAGGAGTTGTTCCATTGGCGGGACTGGGTAATTTTCCTTCTCTGAAGCTCTATTGAGGTTCCTAAAATCTACGCACATGCGGATTTCTCTCGACTTTTTCCTCATCGGGACAAGATTTTCTGCCCATGTGGAATGCCTAACCTGGAAAATGATCTTGTCATCTAAAAGTTTCTTTAATTCCTGACACATGAGAGGCTCTAGGGATGGGCGATATTTTTGGAGCTTTTGTTAGAAAGGTTTCACTTCGGGTTTTAATGGGATAGTGTGTTGAATGATGCAAGTATCATATGTTTTCAAATCTCGATAGGACCATGCAAAGACATCTTGGTATTGTATGAACAATTTGAGATAAAATTTCCTTTCCTCTTTGGATATAGTCTTGCTGAGATTCACATTCTTTGGATTTTCTGAGGTTTTGAGATATATAGTTTCATGTAGGGGACAAGTGCTACCAGTCTTTGCATTTTTAGGCCCCTTAAATCATTCTTTCAGATCAAACAAATTTTCTAAATTAGCTATCCCTTTCAGGATTGTGTGAGACTTTGATTTATCAACAAGTGGTTCTGTTCGAGGGTCGATTTTTGCTAATTTCTCTTGGAATACTTCATCGTCAATAGCCAAATCTTTGAAATTGTCTTGGTTGGTAAGGAAGTTTATGATCTATATATCTTCTTCAAACACTTTCCAATTAGAAATGTTATTAGGCACCGATGGTTTGTAGAGTAGCTCCACAGTGAATCAAGAGGCTTCATAATCTTCTAGAGGCGATAACCTGGAAGAAACCGTGGCCAAGGAGTCAACAAGAATATTCTTTTCTCTGGGATAGCTGTAATGTTGAAGGCCTCAAAGTGTTCTATTAACCTATGCACATCCTATTGATATTTCTTTAGGTGTGGGGAATTGCAATGTATAGTATTTCTTACTTGTCTAACAATAATCTCAGAGTCTATGAAAACCTTCAATTCTTTGACATGCAAATCTATGGCTTTCTTTAATCCTTTTACTAGATCTTCATATTCATCAGTCTTGTTGGTACATTTGAATTCTAGCCTAGAAGATAGGAAATGACGTTTACCTTTGGTATCAATGAGGATGCACCCTGCTCCTGACCCTTCTTGCGATTTAGATCCATCAAAACAGAAAGTCCAAATTTGTGAACGACAATCGCTCTTTTCCTTTCCCTTGTTAATTTCTTGCTCTCCTATCTTTTGTTCTATAATCTCCAATGCAGGGTCTTGATAGAAGGGGATGTCTCCTGTCAGTATCAGTGAATCCTCTTGAAAAATCATTTTAGAGTTTTGAGTGAGAGGGACGTCGAACAAGAGAGGAGAAAAGTTTCCAAAGTGGGAATCGCAGGAATAATTACCCAACATGGGGAAATCCATGGATGAGGGTTCATTCATGGTTTCTAGGTCAGTGACCATATGTTTCAGGTATTTCTCCTTATCAATTCTAATCATGTTCTTGTATCCTTTTAGTGGAAACCAAAGGTGTGCCTAGTCTATACTGAAGTATCCATTTATCTTTTCATACCAATATCAACTTAGTAATAACCCATAGGCCTCTGGAATATCTACCACAATGATGTCAATCACTTGCACAAACTTGGGGTGTGTCGCTATTCTAATCATTACATCTTTGAGTTATCCCATGGTATTGACCTGGGTTTTGTCTAGTTGTATGACATGTTTATCACACTCTTGAGAGGAACACCATTTAGTTTTTTTCAAATAGAAAAGGGCATAATGTTTGAAGAAGCTCCAGAATATACCAAACAATTGTGAAGGTTTCTGTTGAAGACTTCAAACGTTAAGAGGAATGGTGGGATGAAAGGTTTTTCCTTTTTATCTTCTGAGCAAGTGTTCACGGTTAGTTTTCTCACCATATATGTGGAAGATAGATTTCTTTCCTGATCATTTCTCGTCGTCAGGTTTTCTACTAAGTTCAAATGTTGTAACAGAAAGTCTTTCTGCTGATGAATTATGCATATGTCCATAACTGATATATTATCCTTTAACTTTTTCAAATCTTCAACCATGTTGTAATCTAGTTTGGGCGATTCTTGGGTATGGATGATTATGGTTTTTCTACTAGGACTGAAAGGGGATCTCAGGTGATCGGGAGTTTCTTTACTCCTCTAGGTTTGGGTGGCTATGGTATCTTTCGAGATAGGTAGGCCTTTATTATGTGTATGTATCATTGAGACTTCCGCAGGCTTCTCCCAAGGCTCGAACAGGTTGTCGAAAGGCATGATCAGGTCAAGATCCCATATCAACATAGTTGTATCTTGTGGTGGATCAATCTCTTCCTGGTCAACAATGTTAATAATTGAACTTCTTGGTTGTTTGGTCAAGGAGAATTCATCCAGAAACCGATTTGCCATCAAATTCATGGCATGCACCCATTGAGGGAAGTCTCTTTCAGAGTGGTTTTCCTGGTGATAAGTACATAAAGAATCAGATGCCACATTCCCTAGATCAATATTTAAGTTGTTTGGGGGAGGTTCAATTACTTTGAATGGTGGGTTTCTTTTAAAGAAAGGTTTATAGGGCCGTTGGCCTTGGTTTCCCTCCCTTTCATTCCTCTTCATGTCTATGATCTTGTTTGATAATTTATTAACCATGCGTTGTAGATCTTCTATATCTCCATTACCCTTGTCGAAAGTCTGTTTAGTTGGTTTCCCCGATGGTCTAGTCAAAAGGAGTCCTCTCCTGGGAGGAGGCTGAGCTTCTTTCTTCACTAGAGAGGCCTAGCCTTCTTTACATCCTTTCATTTGGAATTGTATTGTTTAGGCCTCTTCAAAATTTTCCGCCAAGGTTTTCTTGGCGGCCCTTTTCAAAAACATAGAAATAGAAGCCGGGAGTGCGTTAGCATAAACCTCGATTTGCAACTCCTGTGTTTGTTTTTCCGCAGGTTGGAATTTGTTTAAGATGGTCGTGAATCTTTGATTGAAATATTTAACCCGTTCTTTCAGATTCATGGTGGCTGCGAACAACTCAGTCATCAGAGCTCCCATAGTAGTTTCCTCCAAAAATTTATCTAGAAAGTCCTTTTGGAACTTCGTCCAACTGGTTATAGATCCTACTGGCAGATTAAAATACCACGTGGAAGCTGAATTTTCAAAATTGTAGGGGAAAAGTTTGCAGACTATGTCTTCATGTTGGATGTTCATAATTTTGATTGTGAGTATGAAATTCTTGATATGATCTTCAGGTAAACCTGAAGTCTTGGGGTCGTACTTGGGAATAATATTCTTCGGGTGATGGGGAATATTATATACTCGTCCAGGGATGGCCACAACATCTCTAGCCAACCAAGGTTGGTTGTTCTAAGGTGGTATTTTCCTTTCTTCCTCTTCGTCATTTTTACCTTCCATATTTTTGGAATCCGAGTTGAACTCTTTTTCTTTTGAAAATTCATCTGGCTCAGAGATGTCGTTGACTGGCGTCTCAGGGATAAGATTCAGGGGGTGTTCAATTTCAGTGATCACGAAGTCTATTAAATCTTCTACCGCATGGACGAAAACTTCGTTGGGAGTACTGGAAACTGGTCTGCTTATTTTTTTTCTTCGAGGAAGTATCAGAGCTAAGGGAAACACACTGATTTTTCAGGCGTAGGCTCTTGTGAGTCTTCTAAACTAATTTAATTCCTCCTGAGGAAGAGCGTAAGGTATTTCGGGGAACAATTGTTCTTCCTCGGGCTGGGGTGAGTTACCCGTTTCGGGAGTACCTAGCGTGTGTGGGCTGTCTTGTGAAGGACTAGCCATGCATGTGGGCTGTTACGAATCTGTAGGCTGTTTGAAATGCTATATAAAATATATATTCAACCATTCATTCTCAACCCTCCTTCTAGCGCCAATTTTGTTGATGGGTCTTAAATCCCTTGATTCAACAGTAGGAACCAAACCCGCCATCGAGGCCCAATTAGACTCTGCAGTGTTTAATAATGGAATGGTTTTCCAGATCCTGTGATTCGACCAAATTATCGATGGGATTTGTGTTTTCTTGTGAAGGATCTTCCTTCATTTAATACTATTCTCTTCTATATTTTCTCTTGGGTGGGAATGGTATGAGAGATGCAAGCCAGTATAAACCAACTTGACAACAAACAAGATTAAGTTTTACTACTAGGGAAGAGGCTGAGCTTGGGATAACCCGCTGTTCAAACATGCAGACAATTATTCTATACCACGAGCCTAGTACTAATACATTAACCACGTGAGAATCTAATTATTGTATGAGAAACTAATTATAAAAAAGAAAAGCACACATGTAATAAGATAATGGTAAGCAAAATAATTCATCTACCATAACCGTTCATCACATAATAACACAACGATTAATCTTCATCATTAAAGAAAAGAACATCAAAACATTGCACCAGATAACTTCACAACATAATTAATTGCTCTTACTCATTACTGCATCATTCATGAAACATGATAGGAAGTAGTTCTTCTCCAAGTTCAATCACATGCATTTGATGAAAATAGCTTGTCTCTGGTCCAGAAGGACTTCTCAATTCATAACAGCTTCAAAATAATTCTTCACACAAAAAAACAAAGAGTTATTGCAACAACCATCGACCCTCAACTAATTGGTCAATGTCTTTATTTATAATCTAAAGTTTAACTGAAAATAACGGCTAAGTGCAGTTTAAGAAAAACAAAAATCGCCACGTGGCGTCATCTTCTAACAATTTATTTAACAGTCAACCCAGGATATCTCTTGAAAAGGGTTACTTCTCTCGTACTTAGAACAAATGATAAACAATTCTTCACAAGTTTGGGCCCATGCAAATTTGTGCTATTCCATTGGAGCCGCATGTATCCCCTTGATGTCCATCGCATGCACCCGATACTTTACTAGGCTGGATTTCAACTGCTGTAGCATGGTTTGACCTCTAATTGGATTCTTTGTAAATCGTTGCACTTGCCTTGGTCTCACTTCGGTCCTCTTTGCGAGTTCTTCAGTCCATAGAAAATCTTGTTTGGCATGTGACTCGATCATGTCACACAAGTCGACGAAGTTGTCGGGGGTGCCGAACTCGGGGACTCCGATATCTTTCATTACTTTATTTATTTTATCCCAGTGCTTCTCGCATCTGATCCATTGCTCTTGGATTTCTCAGTGTGGGTTTCTTGTAGACATTGTTCCTGCAACTGAAAACAATCCTTTAAACATGTGTACAGATTAGCGTTGGGTGGAAACATATGAAATGAAGCATAAAACACCATAAGCCAATACATACCTATGATGCTTGCTAAAATTGTTGTTTAATACTCACTGAACCTTGGAAGCCTTCTATAGATCACTAGCCTTGCTCCTCCATGTGCTATGAACTCCTTGCCACACATAATAGGTTCATACACAATGAATTAAAAGAATATAACAGGATAGATCCTATCAGTCGTATCAATCAGTTAATATGAGTAATGAATGTAATTCAAAACAAACTACCATTGAATCTATGCAAATAAATTCTAACTCGGTTGACGACGAAGGTGCGGACGAAGATGCATTCTATTGACAGGTTTAAACGGTCCCTTTTGATTTTTGCACGAATTAGAAAATAATGCACGATCTATGGATTAACTAACATTTAAAATGCATCATACCTAACATATCTTAGGGCTAAAACGTCTCATCATGTCGTGTCTCTCCGGTGGATAGATCGGAGACCGATGATATCCTTGTGTATTTTTTCGTTGGTGTCCCCTTGAGATGACCTCCGGTGTCGAAAGGTATCAGGGATTGGCGATGAAGGATAGTTCGAGCGCGTAATTTCTTTGCGGGTTATCATCTTCGTAAAATCATGACATCGAAATATTTTGGAAGTCGACGATCGGTGATATCACCATTACTTCACGCGACGCTTATCATTTTCGTTTCTTCCTGATACCGACGAGGATCGGTCATCGACGATATTCTTGTGTTAACGACCCTCATGTAATAGACTCCCGTCTTCCAACACTGATGAAGATCAGGGATCAGCTATTTTGGTCTTCTCGAGCATTTTCCGTCACCTCTAGTCCTTTCCGATGCTGAACTTCTTAAGCGCGTTGGAGAAGAGTTTTGACTGTTGATTCCTTAAGTAAATGTTAGTCTCTTTTAAAGTTACGATGATTTTCACATGCTCAAGAAGACTTTAAAAGTTTAAATAGGAAAACACAAGAGATGATAAATCAAGGAAGCAATTTTCATACTGAAGTGGGAATCAAACATTGCAAGAGATCAAGTGGTACCCAAAAAGTAAACATAGTAAAAAATTGACACAGACTTTTTAGGGTGTGTTGAGTGCTCAACAATATGTTTAATTTATTTTCAATATGGTGGTTGTAAATGGTTGTTAACTTTTTATATCTAACACAATTATAAAATGAAGGAAAAAAAATTTAATTGTCCATTATAGATACCCATAATAAAATGAAACATCCACAATATAAATGTCTAAACAAATCATTTACAAATCAGTCTTCATTTCCATCACCTTGATTATCTTCCTCTCTTGGAATTGTAACATAATTTTTTTTAAAAACATGTTTAGATCTTGAATTATGTCTTAGTAGGAACCACCAATCCCCATCCAACACATCTGGGTAAAAATACACTTGGTTGCAATGTTTTGGGAAAACATAAGGATCCTTACTTTCAACCCGCAATGTTTTAGATTTAATACATATTATCCCACTATCACGATCTTCCTTTACATTTATACGTTCAAACGTATTTCACCACTTGCAACAAAAAATAACACATTGAAATGATGAGACATCCACTAGCATGATCTCTTGTATCTTTCCAATGTAACCTAACTTCCCGGCCATCAGTTTTTCATCATAGTTGCTAGCTCAACTATATTGGTTGAACTCAACCTCCACTCCACAATCTTGTGTGATGTGTCCATCATCAACATACTAAGTGTGAAAATGATGTCCATCCTCCCACATAGATGGGAACAAATGCACTTGTAAAAATGTGAACAAAGGACAATGTCATATGTCTAATAACTGAAGCATTAATAAAAACATAATACGTGTTACAATTCAAATGTGAAATATTATAAATAGAATCTGGTACTCAGAGAGGTTATTACAAAGTTGTTGCACTCGATCCCTATGTTTAGTGCATCCATATCTTCTCCACGTGGGTTACGACTGGATATATCATATTTATCTTGTATATACTCAACCACCCAACTATTGGGACATATCTTTTACATATTTTCTTTTAAATGATCAGGACAAGGCATGATTCTACCATTCAACCATCTGAATCCTTTCTTTTCATTGTCCCATTTCCTTCTTTTCTCTTCATACAATGTGACCCATGGTCGCATTGCCTCCACGTTGTAAAGAACAAATTTATTGTTGACATCCATTTCTAAATTCGCCGATATATACAAAAATTCAAAATGATTAGCATGAAATCAAATATTTATTATCAATTTAAAGAACAAATTTATTGATGGCATCAAAATTTCTAAATTCGCTGATGTATAAAATAATTCAAAACAAATAGCATGGGATGAAATATATATTATCAACTTCAATATTAACAATTTCTCTGTATTAAATTGACAAAATATAACTTGTTTCATACTATTTTAGACACTGCCAGGACCCGTGCTGAGCTTAACCATTCTTGGGCAGCGATTGAATGAGCTATTAGTATTCAAGAACAATTGGAAGCTAGACGTAGACAATCTAGAAATCAACAGTAACCTTCCTTTTCCTCAGTTTTGGATTTTCTTTCATGTCCTTAGATTCTCGTGCTTCTAGAAGAAGAAGAGGCTTGTCACCTGAAATCAATCCTATTGCTAAAATTAGAAGAAGAAACATTGTGTTATCTGCCCAACAAAGTGCTCTAAGGAGAACTTTATCCGATTCATCCAATTCGTCTTTCTTTCCCTCACCTATTAGCCACAATATGGCATCTAGTGGAGGCTCTGGTGGCACTGGAAGTGATCCATGTTCTCAATATTCATCGTCATCAGTGATTGGTAGCTTATATAGCCACCATATCCTTGTACAATCTACCACAAATCCCACCAAATTCATTAAAAAGTATGGGATTTTTTAGTTCGAAGAAGACGCCACAACCACACCATGGCATGTGTCCTCTCCTCTTAACCTATCACCTACTACTTGTCCACTTCTGAAGTTTAAAGAGAAATTTCCTAAGTTTTCAGGAAATAACATTGTCGGTACAAATGAACACCTGGTGGCATTTTCTAATGCTTGTAATAACATAGGGGCCAACGAAAACGACACCTACATGCATTTGTTCATCAATTCCTTGGAAGGAAAGGAAACAACCAACTTCTTTGACCTTCCTCCTAAGATTCTGTCTACTTGGGAGGAGTTTATCTATTGGTTCCGATCCACTTATGGGCAATCCAAAATCCATGCCAAGAAGTTAAGGGAATACAATAACGTCACTTATAAATATGGTGAGACCATCAAGTCTTTCAACTTGCGTTTCACCAAGTTATAGAATCAAATCCCCAAACTTATCCGCCCCTAGAACCAAGCCGCTTTCATGCATTACTACAATGCATTGTATTCTCCCTACCATCATAGGATTGAGGAAAAATCCATTGATAATCTCGGTTCTACTCTGCATACTTTCTCAGAGTATGAAGAACAACTTGAAAGAACTAGTCTTCCCAAGGGGAAATCAGTTAGATGGACATACATGCCCTCTCTCTTACAACTAGTACAAGATATGAACACTCGTATGATAGCATATGAGAGGAAGGGTACTATCTCCCCTCTCACCCCTGGAGCTTCATAGTCTTTTTCACCCCCTTTTAGAAATCCAATTGAAAACAATTTTCACCCTAAAGCTATCCTGCCTCGGAGTTGGTGTAAATTTTGCTAAGAACACCATGAAGAAACCACATGTGAGGTAAAGAAGAGTGTCAAAGATAAGATCTTTGGTAAAATACTAGAAGCTCCTATTTCCGTCCTAGATTTTATAGAGCCAGAAGATGTTATGGTTATTAATACTAGGAACAAAGCCTATTCTCCCGGAAAATTTGACTCTCTTCGTAGTTCTTCTAGACATAGATCATCCTCAACCACTGCTATGCTCTAGGTTCCTAAGGTCCCTGAGAGTCAAATAATCACTCCCCTCTTCCCTCTTCCAAATACAATATCTTGAATCAATTGGCCAACATCAAAGCATATGCAACCCTCCTAGACATGGCTGTCATCCCTGAACAACATATGCATCTGAAACAATTCATGGAAGGAAAAACTTCCTTGTAGTCAATATTTTCGAAGGGGTAGATGAATATGATTCTTTTGTAAATAAATTAGGTGTACATAACTTTATATAACCTGTAAAAAATCCTAGCTTTTATATTTCTGTAAAAATTATGGATAAGATTTCCCATTGTTGCTTCATCGATGGTGGTTCAGACCCAAGTGTGATGTTGAATATTATTATGGAAGAGATAGGCTTGTCTTGTACAAATAAAAATGCCAGAAGCATGCTCTCCTATAATAGTCTACAAAAAAAAACCATAGGCAAGATTAAGGATGTAACCTTGGTTTTATGCGCTCATCCTGAGATAAGGACAACCCTCAACATTCAGGTGATTGATATGCCTGTAAGAAATTACTCAGTTATCTTGAGGAGAGATTGGCAAGCCTTAAAAGGTGGACACCTCTCGCTCGACGACACACATTTATCCATTCCTTAGAATGGTAAGAATATTATAGTCCTTAGAGAGGGAAAAATTTCACCCTACATAGAGAGTGTTCCACAATCTAGCGTAAACTATATCGAAGAAGACATAGGAGTGTATTCCATATTTGTTGAAGAGGATAATATTCCTTTGGAAATAATTGATTTAGATGATGATTTATGGCACATGCACTTTGATGGTTCATACTCTAATGAAGGTAATGGGGCTGGTATTATCCTTGTTTCCCCTGCAGGAAAAATTCATAATATGTCATATAGGTTGGAGTTTTCTTGTATGAACAATGTCGCTGAATTCGAAGATTTATTATTAGGCATTGAGAACGCCCTTAATCTTGGTTGTGCTCACCTTTCCAGTATTCAGAAATTCTGATCTTGTTGTGAACCTGATACGTAAGATATGCTCTTCTAGCAACAAGCTGATGGAACAATACTCCCAAACTGTTTGGGCACTTGTCTCGAACCTTCTATATTTCAACATCACTCATGTTAAGAAGGAGCTGAATTCAATGGCTGATTGGTTAGTTGTCTTTGCATCCTCTCCTAATAAACAACTTTTGCCTCACATGCCTAATTGTGCTTTTCAATCTCTACATCGTCCATGTATTCTTGAAAATGAAGGATCTTGGAAGGCCATCCCTAACGATGAGAGCATTTGTGCTATCATTCAAAATGAACCTCTTAAGCCTGATGATATTATATCCATAGAAAATAATAAGATTCATGAGGGCTTGACTCCTCTTGAGAGTTCATTTTCATTGAGTGTTGTAGGAAATAAATAAAAAAAGAAAGAAGAGGAGTTACGAAAGATGGTGGTTGAAACCATCCTCCTAAACATTAGGACACCTGAATATTCAACGAATGTTAAAATAAATGTCCAATGTTCTGATAAAGAAGAGATGGGATCGACCGGGCTACTCGGTGAATATCAATTTTTTTTTGCTTGGTCTTATGAGGATCTTCCTGGTTTTGATCCTAGTCTTTTTCAACATATTATGAAGCTAGCTAGGAAAAAACAAGAACTTGTTAACTCTGCATTGGAATCACCCTTTCGAATGGAGTTGAAATATCTCTTAAGGTTTGGAATGCTTTTTTCAGTCCACACTGAATGGGTTTCAAATTGGGAATCGACCTCAAGGACCACTGATAATATTAGAATCTGTATTAGTCTTTGAACTTTCAGGCGAGCGATTATGAGAAATCCCTTCCCTCCTCTCAATATGGAAATGTTTTTGCAACAGGTTGTAGAGTCACAGCTAGGGCCCTTACTTGAGATTTTGTTTGGTTACAAGAGAATCAAAGTAAAGGGGGAAAATGTTCACAAAAACACTTTTATTACTAATTGCGATACTATGCCTTACAAATGCCTGCCTTCTGGCTTATTTGATGCAAGTATTGCCTTTAAAATTCCTATACACACAACTTTCAATGAATTGGTTAGTATCCATGCTTATCTTGATGATTTAGTCATGTGCGTCAAAGGGCTAATAATTACATCAGAATTTCAAGTGTTGGGTCCTTTCCAAATTACCTATGTCTTGGACACTAACTCATACATTTTAAGAAAATTACAGAGACAATTGTTTTCCTAAAACACTAACAGTCCTCACTTGAAGTATTGTGAGGGGCCAACGTGAAAAGTTCTAATGCTAATTGGATTTCTGTATACTAGTAGCCTAGCTCTGCTTTCAATTTTTTTGCTTCTTTTCTATGCTTACAGTACTTTGATTTCTGCCTTCTGAGTTAAGTTTTCTTTCCTTGCTACGTTCATTTATGTCTTTTATTTCTGTTGTTTTAGTTTCTCAAACTTTACTTCCATCATGATTTTGTTTCCTATTATCTTTGGTTAATTTGGTCAAATAGGATGTTGGATCAATTCTGCCACAATGACACTCTTGCAAAGAATTGTTAGTCAATAACAATCAAGCTTACACAACTATTATTATGTTAAGCCCTAATATTGGCTCATTACCCCTTAATTTGGGCATATTATATTAGTAATGTTATTTTATT